>MU224074.1:2199581-2232622 GCA_018584345.1 Thuja plicata | reverse complement strand
GATCTAAAACTAAAAGTTGAAGGCATGCAAATACTTATCAAGAAACTAAAAAAAGAATTAAGGAATTGTTCTTCAAATGATTTGGGGGAAGTAGTCAAAAATTTGAATGAAGAAAATTCATCTCTGATGGATCAAATTGAAGAATTGGATGAAAAGCTATATAACAATCAAGAAGCCTATGATGTACAGGTCAAAGAAAACAAGCAGTTAAATGAAGAACTGAGACAAGAAAACATGGAAATCTTGGAGCTAAGAAACAGCAAAGAAAAGATAGAATCTGAATTGATTGCAGCAAAGAATCATATTGACAAGTTACACACAAGCAAGGATCTAATATAATCTCGGTTGTATGCTCAAAAGGTTAAAGGAGATACCAACGGTATAGGATACAATGAAGCACAAATTCAGATTGATGCCATGCAAGAAAGAATGAAAGCACCAAAGGACATCACAAACACTAAGGAGATTGGAAATCAGACTAAAGACAATGTTGAACCACCTAAGGATGAATGCAAGCTAGTTGACAAAACTTGTTATGCTTATAACAAGCATGGAAATATTGCAAGGAATTGTAAAGAGGTAAGACCCTTCAATGGTTACTGTTATTTATGCAATAAATTTGGTCATAGAGCTATGAATTACAAAACAAGTTAGAAGAACAAGACTCAGAATAATCAAAGAAATCAAGATCAGCAAAACCAAAGAAGTTATCCTCAGCAAAATGTTAAAAGTATTCAGAACATTACATGTCAGATATGTAATCACAATGGTCATTCAGCTAGATAGTGCAGATTGGTAACTCACACCAATACACTAAAGAATATCAGACCTCCTATCATTTGTCACTCATGTGGAAAAGCTAGACACATCTCTAAATTTTGTAGATCTAGAGCACAGAGATAAGAGAGCCCTAAAAAGTTAGAAGATTCATTATGGAATGAGGAAGGAGAAATCAAATTTGTGAAAACTACAAAAGATGCAAGCAAAATTTCGGTTGAAGTAAAGAAGGATAGTGATGAGAACAAGGTAGTAGATGCATCCTCAGTGGACGCACCTTCTACTTCTGATTAGTTGACCCTCATGGTCTTAGGGGGAGCTATTCTAGCTCTAAACCCTTGCGTGACTGGTATACTCACCATCTAAGTATACACCTTGGATTACAATTTTTTGGTGACATTGTGATGAAGTATGCAAGAGAACACGGTCAAAATTGTTATCAGGAACAAGAATGGAAGTTACAGTTGCTTCCTCTGTCTATGCGGGAAGTATTAATGGTAGAACTCTACTTTGAAATCACCAAGTCCTCACTTGTGGTTAGAATAAATGATTGGAGATCATAGAAGCCCTAGCAGTTGTATTGTTAATGGACTATAATTGTTCTCAATAGTGAAGAAAGGAGATTGATAATTGTTATTTGTTAAGCAAAGTCATTCGAGTTTGAAATGAAGCCCAAGCATGGAAACATTTTAGAAATTAGTTGAAAACTTACTTAACAATTGAGTAAGCAATTGGATAATCAAAGGAGAACTTGCAGTCAAGTAGCAAAGCATCACAATTACATTCTTCAACAGAGATTGATATCAAGAAAATCTTTGAAACATCTCGAAAGCGATTTATCAATATGCTTCAACACGTGAATTTCATGAAGCAGAATGGGTCAAAATCTTGTTGAGCAGTGTTCTATGTGAGAGTATCAATATAGCCGTTGGAGCCAACCTGATGTTATCCTTGGAAGCACATACTTATTATTGATCATCCAAGTGTGAATACAACAAAAGAGTGTTCATGTAAGAGAAGAATTGATTTAAGATACAATTTGAAATATCAAGTGAAAAAGCAGATAAAACTATTATGACAGGTCCATAGGATTATGCGCCCATAGCCAAGAACATGGAGGATACATTCATGGTTGATAATATTGAAGTATCAATGGCAGAAATGGATATTAATCGAGACAATTTTGAAGAAACATTTTTGAGTACTCAAGAAGTTGAGAGTCTTTATATCAGCAAGAAGATATATTGATTTACGATATCACAGAAAAGGAAGCGGAAAAAGAGAAGACTGAAGTGATGGACAATTCATCATCATTGTTGTAAAGTTTGACACCCATAATAGACTTAGACTCATGGGGTGTAAATAAGTAAGGGAGAGTATATAACCTGAAGGAGTCATGAAAGATAGATAAGATATTGCAGAAGAGAAGTATATGAAGAAGAGACTTAGTGAATTGGTTAGCAAATTTACTCTTGATCTTAGTTCACTCAAAGTTGGTCAAGCATCCTTGAAAGAGTTTGCAGCAAAAGGAAGAAAGATTATTGCTGACTATATGAATCAGGAAATTTAAGTGCCCATCATTACAAAGAAGATCCAGGAGGTAGAGGCTATGATAGAGAAGATAAGGAGATCTTTGGAAGATCCCTCCACCGATATCAATATGTGTATATCAGGGGCAGATTGATAAGATTGAGAAGGCAGAGAAGATAATATAAAAGGGTGAGTAAAGTAATGTATAGAATATGGATTCTATCATATGATAAATATCCTAGCACAGACTTGGAGAAAATGGAGAAGCTACAATATGCATTATGCGCCCATCTACAGATTGTTAATTCATTGATTGCATTTTGGAAGAAAGAGATCCAGAAGTTGAAGATTGCATATCCTGATATCTATGCTGAGTAAGTAAATGGAATTATTTTTGTGAAAATTTTTCATCAATGTCAAAGGGGGATTATATTATGAATAATATGGATTCTAGCATTTGATAAAAGGGAGATATAAGATAGAGAGTTTTTATATAAAAGTATAGATAGTAACTTCACCATATTCCTTTGTTGCCATTAATGACATAGGGGGAGATTGTTGGAAAGTTAACTATACTAAAGTATATGAATCTATTTAGTATTTTCATTATGTCAACAAGTCATATGAATTTTTGGATTCAACACACATTATCAGAAGATCATAAATTGGCTAAGTACAAAAAATAGGACAGAGCAAGGAACAAATTGTTATAGTTTTGATTAGCGTGTGTTCATTTGTTATCTAAATGATATGTGTCTTTGAAGATAAGCTTATAAGTATTTTTACATGCTAATTCTAAGAGAGCATGATCAGATCTACAAGTATGAAGAAGATACAGCCAGTTGAAGAGGTACAGCCAGTGAATGCCAAAACAGGACAAAGATCATGGAAAGAGCCGACAGAGATTGTTTTGGCGTAGATGTTTCACTTATCCTCAAGACTTGCACCTTTGGATTAGTAATTTTAGTGACCTAAAAATCTATGGTTAAAATCACATGATTTTATTCATCCGAGATAATTAGTTAGAGCTAATTTGGTGGAGCGAGCTATGTGAAAAGATGTGTTTGTTCGGTTTGAGTAAAGCAGTTATAATTAATGTTAAGTTGAGTTAATGAAGGGTTGTGTGGTTATGTAAGTGATCAAGATACATGTTAAAAGTTTTCCTAAATCTTACATGTTAATTTCCTTTGAGGAAGTACTTGTAGAAGGTCATTTGTGATGGGAAAAGTTGCGAAAGCCAGAGATAAGAAAAATAGAGCAGAGTGTAAAAGCAGCAAAGATATATCTATCATATTTTGATGATATATATATTGAAGTAGAATATTTCAAAGTGAAGATAATATTGTTGTATTTCTTTACAATAGGTTAAAGCATCAGCACACAAAAGGAACTGATCAGACAAGCAATGTCACAGCAGCAGTTCACCTTGCAGATATAGTGTGTATCGAAGATCTAGAAGGTTGTAGCCTTAACCACTTGAGTAGTGTGCTCTTGGACAGCGAGTCCTTGGATAGTGATTCTACCACCCCTAACAGGGTTATTGTAAAAGACTCCTAACAGGGTCTGACCCTTAACAAGGTCATTGTACTTCATGTATTATAAAGACAACTCCTAACAGGGTTAAGGATCTTCTAACAAGGATCATAAGACACTAGTGTAGAATATTTGTGGGTACTAATTCCCACCAATTTTTTCACCTACATTTTGTTTCCCCATAATCATATATGGTGTTATGTGTTGTGTATATTTATCTTACTTGCATTGATATTCAAGTTCAGTACATAAGCATTTAAGTAAAGATTCAGATAATAAGAATAAGTATTAATTGATAGATCACTGATTCACCCCCCCCCCCCTCTTTGTGATCCTAATCCTAACACCAATTTCATCGAANAGATCACTGATTCCCCCCCCCCCCCCTCTTTGTGATCCTAATCCTAACACCAATTTCATCGAAGATGTCAATTTGTCTTAAAATTTGTCAATGTTGTCAATGACAACATTGACAACTTTTGGCAACTTTTGGGTTTGATTTCCAAACTCGGGAAAACCCTATCCAAAATTGTCCAATCCACTGAATATGATGAAACAACATCAAAAAGGACCTCTAGTCCCTCTCTTGGCTCATTTTTCCAAAAAGAGCCAAAATTCCCTAATTGGACCTATGGGTCACCAAGGAACTAAAAAGACCTATCCTGCTACAAACACTTCACACACTAGGAGTCTTGGTCCCTTTATTCACCTAGTGGTCTAGCTAGAACCACTACAAGCCAAAACAAAGAAAGAGAAAAACCCTAGGTTATATTTCCACAACTAGCCTACCTAGGTGCTCCTACATCATACTCCCCAAAAAGAGAATTCATGTCATTCCTATGGACAGTAGCTCCTTTGTGATTCCCACCTTCTTGAAATCTATCTTTGCAACCCATGAAGCCTCTAACTCTATTCTATCCTTCCACTAAATCAAATGCTCCATGTAGAGTTTGTGTCTAGTGGTCTTCTTGACCCAAGAGTCCAGGACTTTATCAGCCACCATAGGAAACTTTGGAGGTAAGGAAATAATCTCCACATTAGAACTAACCCCTTGGCTAGTCGGACTAATATCCTTTAGCTTTCCTCTTAAATCTATTAGGTCTTGAACATTGAATATGGGAGAGATGCTCAAATCTGATGGTAAGTCCACCTTGTATGCATTAGCTCCATACTTGGCTAAGATCTTGCATGGTCCCACCCTTTTCATCTGAATTTTGGTAGGGGCACCCTTCTGTAGTCTAGATTTGTTTAATTTGACCATCACATAGTCCCCCACTTCAAACTGAACATCCCTCCTTTTCTCATCAACCTTGGCTTTCAACTTACGTTGACTATCTTGTATCTTCTTCTTGACCCGATCTTGTATCTCCTTCATGGTAGAGGTGAAGTCTTCTATATGGCCACTTTTGTACTCCATTCCACCAAGATTCCTAAGCTCACAAACACCCCTAGGATGCATGCCATAAACCACCTCAAATGGACTCTTGTCTGTCATCCTATTCTTGCTATCATTGTAAGCATATTCTTCTTGAGGAATGATCACATCCCAAGTCTGTCCATATTCCTTGGTTAGGAACCTCAGAAGGTTACCTAGTACTTTTTTAACCACCTCATTTTGGCCATCAGTCTGAGGGTAGTAAGTTGAACCAAAAGATAGGTTAGTACCCAGCCTTGTCCACAAAGTTCTCCAAAAATGACTCATAAATTTTACATATCTATCAAAGATAATGCTCAAAGAAAGACCGTGAATCCTTACTATTTCCTTGAAAAACAAATAAGCTTTGTGGCTAGCATCTTTAGTAGTTCTAAATGGAATGAAATGTCCCATTTTACTAAACCTATCAACAACTACATAAATGCTATCATACCCCTATTTAGTTTTGGGCAACCCCACAATAAAATCCATACTTACACACTCCCATGGTCTATTAGGGATAGGTAGAGGTTGATACAACCCTGAATTACTCATTCCTCTTTTTGCCTTCATGCAAACAACACACTACTCTACATACTTGGTGACATCCTTCACCAACTTTGGACAATGGTAGAACCTTTGGACCAATTCCAAGGTATTGTCCTTACCAAAATGACCACTTAGAGAGCCATTATGCTTCTCTTGGATGAGGTTCATCCTTATTGACCCCTTGGGTACACACAATTGATTGCCTTTAAACAATAAACCATTTTGTAAAGTGTAATCAAAGAATTTTCTATGAAAATGATTCTCAAAGTTATCACATACCCTATAGGCCTCACCAAAATCCTCATCTAATTTGTATAGGTATTTGAAAATTTCAATCCCAATGCTATTCAAGTGGACTTCTTACACTGTTAACAATCTCCTGCTCAAAGCATCTGCCACCTTGTTGAGTTGACCCTTCTTGTGTTTGATAGTAAAAGTGAATGCCTGTAAGTATTCCATCCACTTTAGGTGCCTATTGCTTAGCTTTACTTGTGTGTTAATGTAGCTAAGGGCCTGATTATCTATAAATACCACAAATTATTTAGGCAACAAATAATGCCTCCATTTTCTTAGAGATTGGACTAGAGCATAGAGCTCTAAGTCATAAGAAGAATATTTCTTCTTGGCCTCATTCAATTTTTCACTGAAGAAGGCAATAGGTCTGCCCTCTTGACTTAACACACCCCCTACTGCCATTCCACTAGCATCACACTCAATGGTAAATAGCTTATCAAAGCTTGGCAACTATAGGACAGGTTGAGTAGCCACTTTTATTTTCAACATTTCAAAATATTCTTCAGCTTCCAAAGTCCATTTGAACTTATTTTTGACCCCACCCTTAATAGTATCCATTAATGGAGCACATATCCCACTGAAGTTCCTAATAAACTTTCTATAAAATTGGGCAAGGCCATGAAAACTCCTTACCTCAGTGGTTGTGGTAGGTGGAGGCCAATTCAAGATTGCTTCCTTTTTGTCTTTGTCCATCTTCAAAGACCCCTTGGACACCACAAAGCCCAAGTAAACTAGTTCTTGTTTAAAGAACTCACACTTCTCAAGGTTAATGGCCAACTTCTCTTCATGTAACCTCTTCAATACTACCTCCACATGTTTGACATGTTCCTCTCTTATCTTACTAAAAATCAGTATATCATCAAGATATACCACCACAAACTTTCTAGTGAAATCCTTGAGCACCTCATTCATGAGCCTCATGAATGTGCTTGGAGAATTAGAGAGGCCAAATGGCATCACAATCCACTCATATAACCCATCTATGGTTTTGAATGTCATTTTCCATTCATCACCTTCCTTCACCCTAATTTGGTGATAACCACTTTTCAAATCTAGCTTTGTGAAATACATTGCCCCACCTAGGCAATCCATAAGATCCTCTATCCTTGGGATTGGGAATCTATACCTTATTGTAATCCTATTTATAGCCCTTGATTCTATGCATAATCTCCATTTTCCCCCCTTCTTTGATGTCAAAATAGCCGGGACTGCACATGGACTAATGCTCTTCTTGATCAAGCCTTGATCCAAGAGTTCTTTTACTTGTCTTGCTACCTCCAAGTTCTGATCTAGAGTCAACTTATATGTTGCTTTATTGGGAAAGGATGCCCCTAGTACAAATTCTATTTGATGACTTATAACCCTCTTAGGTGGTAAGGTTGCAGGAGTGCCATCACTCATAATTTCCTTATATTTCTCAAGCAATCCTTGCACTTCCTTTGGTAGTGGTTCCTTTACTAGTGTCTCCTCCTCCTTAGGTCTCAACATAATGGCATAACCTTCTCCCTCATCATCTTTGATGTCCCTCAGAAACTCCTTCCCACTGCATAACATAACATTAGGAGTCTTACTCTATGGGTCCTCATCTTCTAACAAAGATTGAATTTTGAATGCCTTTCCTCCTTTCTTAAATGTAATGGATTTCTCCTTCCCATCATATACTACTCCATTATCAAACTTCCAAGGCCTCCCAATAAGAAAATGGAAAGAATCTATTGGGAGGATGTCACAGAATAATCTATCCTTGTATCCTGCTATGGAGAATTCTACCCATGTTTGTTCATTGACCAAGATACTCTGGCCTTTGTTGAGACATGTCACTTTATAAGGGTTCACATGGGGTATTTTGGCTAGCTTTAGCTTCACCATTGCCTCCTCTAAAATGATGTTTTCTGTGGATCTAGAATCAACAATCACTTTACACACTTTTCCAAGAATCTTGCATCTAATACCAAATAGTGCCCTCCTATGTTTGGGCTCATCTTTGATTGGATGCCTTATTAGGACCCTTCTAAACATCAGGTTCTCACCCATTTCTAAGTCTAAATGGTCCACCTCTATAGTATTGACACTAGAAGTATCCTCATGTGCATATGCTACTCTTTTGTCATTGTTTACTGCAGAGGGTTTATCAGGGCACTTGTAAGCTGAATGCCCTAGTTTCCCATAATAATAACACTTCATTGTGGATAAGTAGGATCTACTCCTACCTCCTCTTCCTCTATTAGAACCCCCATTGTTACCCATGCCTCTGTTAAAGCCTCCTCTTGAATTGTTCTCAGTATGCTTCTCTGTCAATTTGTTTTCTCCTTGGGATCTTTTTTCACTACCCCTTCCTTGGTAGCCTCCTCTTTGAACCCTCTATTCTCTTCCTCTACCTCTATTGTTATTATTGTTCTTGAAACTAGAATCCCCTTTCTTCTTATTCTCTCTTCCACCTTTAGAGCTAAATGTTGACATTTTTGGATGGTAGTAGGTGTCCATAGAATTAACTCCTCTTGGATGTTCCACTTCAACCCACCCAAGTACCTAGCCACTTTGATTGGCTCGTCTTCTTGAAACATAGACCTTAAACATAGTCTTTGGAATTCCTCAGTATATGAGGCCACATCTAGATCTTTTTGCTTCAATTTTTGTCTCTTCCTATGGAGTTGTATTTCATAGTCCTCTAGAAGATAACTCTCCTTCAATTTTGTTACCATAGCAATCCAATTTTCTATTTGTTGCTTTCCCATGCTTACCCTCTCATCCTAAAGGTATTTCCACCAAGTCAAAGCTAACCCTCTGAGTCTAGACTTGGCCACTTTAACCCTTTGGGCCTCACTTATCCCTTCACATTCAAAATGATTTTCCATTGCTTCAATCCAATCCATGACTGCCTCAATATCCATCTTTCCTCCAAATAAAGGTATTCCCTCCAAAGCTTTGCCACTTAGTGCCTTTATGTCCTTTAAGAAAGGTTCCTCATTCAACACTGGGTCAGGTTGTAATCTTCTTCCTCCATCTTCTTTTTACCCTTACTACTAGATTCTGCTTTATATTCCTTCTTCCTAGTAGCATCTACTAGTTCTTCTATATTTACTCTCATTGCTTCCAAAGTACCCTCAAGGAGTCTATTTTTCTCCTTTTTCTCCTCCATATCCTTGGCTAGTTCTGCATTTGTCACCATCTTTGTAGAACCACAAGATTCCACCTCTGACATAAACCAACTTCCCCAAGTTTCTCAACTTGCTATGATACCACTCTAATGTAGTACTAGTCTTACTCCTTAGACCTCTCCTAGGGTCTCCTAGGTCAATCACTAACCTACTAGGGTTCTTCTACTAACCTTGGGCTCCTTAGGTATCTTATCACAAGATCCTAATTTCGTTCATCTAGTAAACACCAACAAAATAGAACTCACAACTTTACAAACCTCATACTAGACCCAAATTGGTCTTTCTTGCCCATTTGCTCAATCTGATCCAAATGGATTCCAATATCCACCAAATTGGAAAGGAAGCATATGAATATGTCAATAGAACCAATTCCAACCTCTACAAACTCACTTTACTTTAGGAACACAAACGAGCTCCAAGAACCTTTGCAATTACCCCCAAAATAGGGTTATAAGCAATTAGCCCTATTTGGTCACCTTTTCTGCATTATCTTAGAAAAATGTCTTAACAAGTTCCAAATAGGCTTAGGATCTAGACACCCTTTTTATAGACACTAGAGATTTTCTAGGTTTTAGGCCCCTGAAGTGTCTGTAAAGTCCTTCCTACTTTCATGCCTAAAATTCAAGATTTTAGGCCTCCTTTGCTGTCTACACAAGAAATGAACTTTCTTGGCCAACAAAATATCTCCTCACAACTTCTCCTCCTGGTTTGGGGTCCTCCTTTGACTCTTTTTCCTTCCCACTTCCTCTAATTGAAGCTAAGGATGCTTTCAATCCCTCTAGCTAGCTCTACAACCTCTGATGATCCCTAGCCATGCCACTCTAGCTTGCCTAGGGCATCATCTTAAAAATAGCTGCCACCACTTCCAAGGCCCATCCTACTATGTACACAATGTACATGGAGTATACTTTCATAATCCAAGATCCCGGGCCAAAGCCATGGTGGAAAAGAAAGCTAAGACTCCATTTGCAAGCAATGCTCAAAACCAGACCAACGACTGGACTGAACTTTAAAAAATTTATACAAACACTTAAAAATATTAAATCTACCAAACTAACACCACAATAAGTTCAATAAAAACCTACATTACAAGAAACAATGCCAACTATAACACTCTCAATCCATTAGATTTCTCGATCACCTTGAAACACACAAATTCACACTGTTATTGCTTAACATAGTCCGTACATGAAATTTCTCAAACTTTCCAACCCTTCACAAATCCCAAGGATGGTCTTATAAAGATGACCCAAACACTAAATGGTCGATTTTAGATAGTTACCCAACCAGTTTCATCGAAGATGTCAATTTGTCTTAAAAGTTGTCAATGTTGTCAATGACAACATTGACAACTTTTGGCAATTTTGGGTTTGATTGCCAAACTTGGTCAAACCCTATCCAAACTTGTCCAATCCACTAAATATGAGGAAACAACATCAAAAAGGACCTCTAGTCCCTCTCTTGGCTCATTTTCCACAAAAATCCAAAATTCCCTAATTGGGCCTAATTGGAACTAAGGGTCACTAAGGAACTAAAAAGACCTATCCTCCTACAAACACTTCACACACTAGGACTCTTGGTCCCTTTATTCACCTAGTGGTCTATCTAGAACCACTACAAGCCAAAAAAAAGAAAGATAAAAACCCTAGGTTATATTTCCACAACTAGCCTACCTAGGTGCTCCTACACTAGGATAGGGTCAGCTTCAAGGACCTCGTCATCTAAAGCAATCTCCTTACCTTTCCCTTCAACCTTATCCTTCATTTCTTCAGTCTTTTCTTCCACTTGGTCAACTTTTTGTTCCAATTTTGCTAATCTCTCTCTAAGAAATCTATTCTCTTCTTATTTTTCATCTACTTTCTTTGCCAACTCTTAATTTGTCACCATTTTAGACTTTCCTATTTACTCTGTTGGTTGGAACATTCACCACAAGCCTGATCAACAAGCTCTGATACCAATCTAAGAGAGATGCTCCAAGGTGTTCTTTCACAATCCCTTATATAGGTATCTACTTGTCCTAGCCTTCCCTAGATCCTAAGCTCACTTCTAAGACCCTAACTCAACTCCAAGAGTTAGTCTCTTTGTGCTTCACCTTCAAGGATCACTAACCTTAAGGTTATTTCAATTCTTCACTCTTTCTTGGATGACTCCAAGTGCAAACTCTTCATAAAATCTTTACAATTGTTGCAAGGGGTGTATCCATCATTGAAACAACTAATTGAAACCCTTCTGACTCTATTGGAATGGTACATCAAGCCTTAATCAATCGAGTTCAAGATTGACTATCCTTTTGGTTTTAATAGGCCTAATTGCTCAATTAGCCCTATACAGAGGGTTTTTCTCAATTCTTTCTCCAAACTTCCAAATAAGCCCAAAAACTAACTTTATATCTAGATACCCTTTTCCAAGACCTTGAATATTTTTGTGGTCTTAGGTTCCTAGGTCCTCCGTGTAGTGGTTTCCTGAAATTTAGGCTTAATAGGGCTAATTGACCAATATTGGTGCAGTCCTCTGATTTCTCCTCAAAAATGTATCAAGATGGATTGTTAAATGCTCAAGCTTCTTAAGAGGTGTCTGTATGACCTTTTTTCCTATGAAACCAACCTTGGTTTCACTCCCTCAATCGTTACCCTGCAATCATGCACTATTAGTTCATGCCAAAACTCTAACTGGACACACAGTGTTCACCTAGGGAATGACCTTAAAAATAATAAAATCACTCCTCTGGACTCCTACTTGCATATTTACACTATACAGAGGCTACCCTACAAGATTTATCCAGACCCAGGTGATTTCCACATTGTCTACTCCAGCAACTACATAGTCTACAAAACAATTTACTAAAGCTAAACAAATGAACTCAAAACTACTATGCTATTGAGAAAAGAGTACTTAGAACTATCTCTACTACATAGAAAAAGAACTAACTCATGCAACTTAATGCATACAGTAACTCATAAACACAATGCAACTTCACTATTACTGAAAACTAGAACACAAACCTTTCATTCACATCCTAAATTACACTTCTCCACACAATGCCTCGGGAAATGGGATCTATTTTTCCTTAACATGACATGCTCATGATTCTAGGTCATTATGGAAACTACCCATCATGTTTCCTTGAAAGGAATCCATTTGTTGTCATGCAACATAAAATGTTGCTAAAATGTTGTCAAGCAACATTATGACAACATTACATCTTTTTGCACAATTGTAGTTAAGGGTCTCTATTCGACCTAGAATGGTGTAGAAAGAATCTAGAAACCATTTTAGGAACTATTCTACCCTTTCCTAAGCCTTAAAGGATTTTAGGCATATTTACACCCATTTTCCCACCTTAGGTTTAATCTAGCTCTAATAACTAGAAAGCAATAAACATCTAGGTTGGATTGAGCCTAGTTTAATCCACCTAGGAACGCACTTTGCAAGACCTTCTAAGGTCAAATTAAAAACTACTGACTTGGCTAGGGCCAGTACAGGCCAAAATTGTAATAATATTTAGGGATTTGCCTAAGTTCTCCTGCACCAGTTTGCCATCTATTCATTGTTTGGGGGTGCCTATGCAGATTATTGTCTTATGTATCTTCGATTGACAGATGGTTTGCCTTTGTTTTCCATCTGTTCTTTGTTTGAGTAGTGTCGTTGGTGTCACTCATGTAGATTGATCATGATCTTCATATTGGTGTCAAAGGAGTCTCTTCATTCATTACTATGGCAGTTATCATTTGACATATGTCCACAGTTTTCATATCACAAAAGATTATGTTAACGTATATTTTGAGGGGGGTTTATTCCCACTGGGTTCTCCCCCTTTCCTCTCTCCTTTAATTAGTTTTTATTCTCCTTAGTTAGCCTTATGGGGGGTTTTCTTATTAAATTTTTCACTCTAGTCACCGTAAACATGCGAAGCTTTCAGATTTATTCACCATTAACATGCATAAGTTTGCTCCTTAAATTAGGGATCTGAGAAGGGTTTATTTTCTTGTGTTTTCCATAAGTTTATGCTCCATGCATTATTTATGTAAGTCTAATTAAAGAGTAGTACCCTTTATTTTCTCCACCTCTTCAAAAATTACATGCATGTAGTGCATAATTTTTTTCTATCTATATATACATTGTACTTACACAATTGAATACAATGTGATCAATATAGAATTTTTATTCTTGGAAGCTCTTTGTTTCTTCTATATTATTCTGCAAGTTTTGTTTTTTTCTTTCTAGCCAGATCTATGCTCAAAATTCTACACCATTGATGGACAGTTTCTTCCTTTCTTGATACCCATTCCAACCTATTATTCTTGTGGATAGAGGCGTCATGGGGGTTTATATAGAGCACTTCAACCATTTTCTATGTTGTCTTTCCAAGTTGCAACTTCAAACCTTGGGAAAACTGTTCCAACTGTGGGATATGGGGAGTGTGTGTTCGTGTGGTGTCATTGGATCTAAGAATCACATTCCCTTTGGATATGCTCATACCAATTTTTCATTTAGGGCTATGTATTTAGGTGGGGAATGCATGTTGGAAGTGGTACTATCTCAAGCATGGAATCCATGCTAATGTACAGATGCCCGATGACAAGATTGTGGAGGGGTGGTGACAACACTTCCAACACCTTTTGTAGCAAACCGAGGCTAGAAAGCATGTCTCGTAGGCAATTTTCATAGATCTAGAGCCATTGTCATTGATGAGGTTTGAATCAATACCTATCACCAACTCTGTCAATTTGAGCAACTAGCGAAGAGGAAACAACTAACTGTTAGTTTGTTAGCTTGGATAATTGTTTGTTCATTTGCTAGAATTAGATAATAATTGTTTTGTTGTTGAGAATGGGGATAATTATTATTTAATTAAGTGACTCTTTTAGGGATACCCAATAAACAATTTTGTTATTGGTTGTTGAGTTGTTATTTATCTCAATCATTGATTGAGAATAAATCTAAGTCGTTGGTTTTCCAATGAGAGTAGTATAAAAGGGGGTCATTGGGCATTTGGAGAATACAACAAGTTTGAGAAGCATTTGCAGTGTTAGAAAATAGTCTTACAGTGTTAGCAAGGGCCCAATAATAATGTTGGGATCAGCAGTGGTGAAATATCAGCAGGATAAATTGGGAGATTGTTGGAGCTCTACTAGAAAGTGGCAAGCAGTTTTTTGTATCTCTTAATTTGCTGAAGTTTAATATAGTTCCTCATCTGCAGTATTGGTTTTCCCTCCAGGGTTTTTCCAAGGACAATTTCCAAAAATATTGTGTTCATTGTGTTACATATTTCTTTTGTATTTTTTATTTGTGAAGTTGCAGCTGTGTTATTATTCAATATTAGTTGTGAGTTAATTTTGGGTAGTCAAGTAATTTGTATAAGATAGGAGATTAATAATCAGTAATTACAATACAATTTTCACATCATATCAGAGCTAAGTTGGGGGTAGAAAAGGTTTACCCTAGGAAAATGAAATAAAATTGAGGGTTTATAAAACCTAGTTTGACCTCTTTAGAATTATTATTTTTTTAATCCTTTGAGATGGCCTCAACTAGTTTAAGAGATCATAACAGATTGGATGGTGCCTCAAATTTTGGTATTTGGAAAGACAAAATTCCTTTATTGCTGGAAGAGAATGGTATCAAGGAATATGTGACCAGTATTGTAGTTGTACCTATAGATCCAATGCAACTCTTAGCATATAAGAAGGATGATGCCAAGGCGATGAGGCTAATCCTTGAGGGTGTCAAGGACCATATAGTACCGCATATCAATGAGTTAGATACAATGAAGAATATGTGGGATGTCATTTTGAATCTATACCAGAATGCTACCACCAACCCGAAGTTGATTCTCAGATAAAAGTTGAGGAATACTTGGATGAACAAGGAAGAAGACATTACAAGTTACCTCACTAGACTTAGACTTGTCAAGGATGAGTTAGCAACTATTCGAGATAAGCCATATGATGATGAGCTGTAAGAATAGCGTTAAATGCGTTTACTAAGTAGTAGGATATCTTTGTTCAAGTTATTAATGGAGGAGACACCTTACCGAGTTGGGATCAACTATGGAGTGATTTCACTCATGAGGAGTTTAGACTAAGTCTTGTCAATAGAGCCAACAATAAGAGTCAAAAAATTGAGGTGGAACAAGAGAACGTTGTGCTAGCGGGAAAAGGGAGAGAGAAAAAGGGGTATCGTAAAGGATCAAATCCACAAAGTGAGAAGAAGAATGATTTGTCTAAGATAAAGTGCTTTGGTTGTCATGAGTTTGACCACTACGTCAATGATTTCCAATAGAAGAAGAATGACAAGAAAGGAAAGAAGCAAGTGGCAACTTCAGCAAGTGCAGGTGAGCTCTCTAGTAGAATGGGAGATGAGTTTGCACTCATAGCTTGTATGGTTAGCTCAACCTCATAGAGTGTATGGTATATAGATAGTGTTAGGGTAATCATTAGTTTGCTTATTAATTAAATCATGTTGATTTAATTAGTTCATTTATTTTATTACTCTTTAGTGCTTAAGCTTTCTCTTAGGTTCATTAATAATTTATTCTTTTATTAATTATTGATGTGCAACCTAGCTGTTTTAGTTTTTAGGGTTTTCTTCACCTTTATAGGTTGAACCTTGTAATTCTTTTTTCAGAATTTGGGAATATAATTTTTCTCTCACATTTTTTATTACTTGAGTTTTGTTTTTTCCTTCTTTCAGCTTCTCTCCTATGACTGGTTATTTCCATGCAGGTGCTCTTCAGGTTCTGTGGATTTGTATTTTTCAAATTCTACATGGTATCAGAGCTCTACTACTGCTGCAACTTCTGGTGTTTTTTGAAGATATTTGAATGTAAAAATCTCAACTTTTAGGGGTTTTTTCTTCAATCTAAAGGTGAAGAATTTTTTGGTGCATTTTGGGTGTAAACAGACCTCCCCATCCCGCTCAAAAGGCCTGAGAAACTATATTTTCATATAAATTTTGTCGATTTTGGCTACAATGGCCTCTAGCACATTTTTTCTCTCCTAGGTCGTACGACACAGTTTTTAAAAAAAAAATGTGCTTTAAAACTACACAGGTAGTGCGCAGCAGCTGCCCCTTCACCGCACGACCCGTGCACCACCTGCATCCGGCCTCTACCAACATGCCACCAATGGCCCACCCGCCGCCCAAGCTCTGCCCCTGCGTGCCGCCACCCAGCCCGTGCCCCACTATCATCGGCTAGCCACTACAACCAGTGTACCACACAAGTGCCACCCGTGTGCCACCAGAACCCCGCCCATGGCCTGCCATGCTGCCCGTGAGCCACCACCTGTTACCTGTTGACGTCAGCATACCAGCAGGTGACGTTAGCATACCGGTGAACTTTTTTTTTGGCGGCTGAAATATTTTTTTGTCATTACTACCTGGTGACAGTCATATGACCGTCAAATTTTTTCAGTGGACGGGTGATGGGCATTTGAACGTCAATTTTTTTGTAATGAATGGTTTTTTCTAGAGAGCTTTTTTTTCGAAGGTCATATTGGTTTTTTTCTCATAACTTGAGCATACGATATCATTTTTTAGAAAATGAGATATCGTTGAAAAGCTCTTTCTGAACCAGACACCACAACATGAGTTTTGTCTGCTCATTCATCCATTTGTGTACATGTTTTTAGCATCAAAGTTGTAGCTTCCATTTCCCTCCTCACTGCACCAAGTTTTGATCTAAATGCAGTAATGTCATATTTCTCAAGTTTTTTTATTTAAAAGAGTTATCATGGGTTTCTACTCACCCTTCAGTTGTTATTTTAGAATGGGATAATTATGAGTCGTGGGCAAAGGGTATACTTACACATTGTAGGTGGCTTAATTTTTTTACCTTATTTGTATGATCTCATACCTAAACCAACCACTTCAGAGCAAAAATTAGCATGGGATATTATTAGAGATCACATAGTAGGACTTATATTGTCTAGTGGTTATCATGACATTGTGTTGGTTATATCAGACATTGATTGTCATCACCCACTTTGCACACGTCTTTGGGAGATCTATGGCGACCCTAATCTCTCTCCATTCCCAGAGGATCCTACTTCATATTGTCTCTTACCCATTGCTTGGAGAGAGAATAAAGCCTTTGATCATGATACTTTAGAGGAGCTTGAGTATTTAGACACCCTTCCATCTTCTAATGGATCAAAGGCTTGTCTCACAATTCCTACTATTTAGACTGAGACTTTCTCAACATCTCTTTTTGTTCCTGATTCAATGAAATAGGGCATCATTCACCTTCCAAACATAGGTACTTTGGACTCTTATCTTGCAGACATATCCTTCTTGTTTGTTGAGTCTTATATTACAGATTTGGAGGATTATTTTGAGGAAATTCATCTCCTCTACCTTGACAATCAGGTTATCACTATTTTCCCTCCATTCTCAGTGCATTCAATGGCTGCATTTTAGGATTCTCCACATCAGTTTCAACCTGGCATCATTTGTTTTAGTTCAAACAGACAGATTCTTCAACATTCGATCATGGCATGCATCTTGAGTTAGATTGGTTCATCACTCTTCATAGGGTTTCTTCGACATCGTCCTTTGGATCTATTTCTTCCCAAGGGGAGGAATATCATTTGTCACTTCAAGATCTCCTTTAGGATTCTACATCAGGCATCTACCATTGTGATAGGAGTTTATTCATTTTGGGGGGGCTTTGGTATCTCATCCCTCTCTCATGGGGGGGTGGTTGTACTTATAGTTTTGAGAGATTCTCTTAAGCCATTTCTCTTCTATTTTTTTCCATCTCTTTTTGGGGAGGGGTTTTTCCCACGGGGTTTTCTCCTTTGTCTCCTGTTTACAGAGATTTCCTTGTATTGGGTACCTGATCAAGCCTTGTTGTCGGGACCCACTTCTTGCTTTCATAACTGTGCTAGGTTTGCTTTCCCCTTGAGCTTAGCTTAAGGGGGGTGTTAGAGTAATCATTAGTTTTCTTATTAATTAAATCATGTTGATTTAATTAGTTAAGTTATTTTATTACTCTTTAGTGCTTAAGCTTTCTCTTAGGTGCATTAATAATTAATTCTTTTATTAATTATTAATGTGCAACCTAGGTTTTTTTAGTTTTTAGGGTTTTTCTCACCTTTATAGGTTGAACCTTGTAATTCTTTTTTCAGAACTTGGGAATATAATTTTGCTCTCACATTTTTTAGTACTTCTGAGTTCTGTTTTTTCCTTCTTTCAGCTTCTCTCCTGTGACATGCTATTTGCATGCATGTGCTCTTCAGGTTCTGTGAATTTGTATTTCTCAAATATTATAAATAATGGGTGTCATTTCATATGAAAATAGTTAGAGAGTAATTCTCTAGTTATAAGGAGGACACTAGGAGTCGATATTTCTATGGGAAACATGTCCAAACTCAACTCAATTGAGAAGGGACTGTTCAGTTTCAAAGGGAGGATGGCAAGCGGATTTCCTTTCATGATATGTTTCATGTGTCAGGCTTAGGTATGAATCTAATTTTTGTATCTATTATTTAGGATAAATGGTATAATGTACTCTTTAGAGGGGCACAAGTTTTGACCAATCATAAGGATTGGAAATCACCCATAGCTATTAGAGTTAGGAGTGGTCCACTTTATAGAATGTAGTTTGATACTCCTAAGGAACTCATGAGAAGCATTAATCCTAGAGATCAAGGAGAGCTATGACATAGGAGGATGGACATATACATCATGGAGCACTTAAATTTCCTTGTGAGATAGTGACAAGTGTTCCAGAGGTGAGCACAGAGCATGATGATGTATGTAAGGGATGTGTGTTGGGAAATTTAATGAAAGAAACTTTTCTAAGGAGTGACACTAGATTTGAGGGTGTTCTTGATCTAGTACATTCAGATATATGTGGACTAATGTTGACGAAGTCTCTCAGAGGATATGAGTATTTTGTTATTTTTATTGATGATTTCTCTAGGAAGACCTGGATATACTTCTTGAAGACCAAGGATGAGGTTTTTAGTCACTTCCAAGACTTCAAGGCTCTAGTGGAGAATTCGACAGGAAGGAAGATAAAGGTTCTTAAATCACACAATGGAGGCGAGTACAAAGGGAATGAGTTCCTAGAGTTTTGTACCAAGGAAGGAATAAAGAAAGAGTGGATTGTTCCTTACAACCTACAACAGAATGGAGTTGTTGAGAGGATGAATCATTCTATATCTGAGGCATTAAGGGCTATGCTACATGACCAAGACATACTCCACTACTTATGGGAAGGCATGTAGTATAGAAGTATACATACAGAGAAGGGTTCCACATAAGGTCCTAGACAATATGACACCAGAGGAGGCATTCACAAGAAATAAGCTAGATGTCAGTCACTTCAGGATATTTGGACATTTGGCACATTGTCACATTTCAAAGGATACACATACCAAGTTAGATTAGACTGTAGAGAGGGGGTACTTCATGGGGTACAGTGAGACCTCAAAGGCATACTAGATATTTATTCTAGGGACTAGGAGGATTATAATTTAGAGAGATGTCAAGTTCATGGAGGACAAGGCATTTAGAAGATCTAGAGATTTTCTAGTAGATGATCAAAGTGAACATCCAATAGAAGCTCCAAGGATTGCTCAATCGAATCAAGGGTAGAAAAGCTTGAGTATAGTTACTAGTACAAGCATAGGCTTGGGTGGTGAGAGTTCATAGAATATGGAGCAATAGGTGTAGCAAGAGATGCATCAAGAATACATGGAGGTTGATGTTTCATCCTCTATAGTTGGCAGTATGAACCATGAGGTTCAACAGACATATAGGGATACTCAGGAGTTTGTGGGAGCTCCTAGGATGAGTATGAGATATCAGAGGCAACCAGCCAAGTTTAATGACTTTGTGGCATTAGTCAGTCAGTTGGTAGATAGTGAGCCTTCCAGCTATCTGGAATTTGCACAACATCAGGTGTGGCAAGATGCAATGGTTGAGGAATATACCTCAATAATGCAGAATGATGTATGGGAGGTTGTGCATAGACTGATAGATAGGGTTGTGGCTGGATCATGCTAGATCTTTAAGATCAAACAAGGTGCAGATGGTAGCATCAAGAAATACAAGGCAAGGTTCATGGAAAATGGATTCTCTCAAAAGGAGGGAATAAACTAAGAGGAGACATTTTCTCCAGTGATCAGGTATACTTCTATATGATTTGTGATCTCATTTGTAGCATAGATGGGATAGCAAATCCATCAAATGGATGTCAAGACATCATTCCTCAATGGTGAGTTGAAAGAGGATGTATACATAGAACAACCAGAAGGCTTTGTAGCACACAGTCAAGAGACCCATGTGTGCATATTTAAGAGAGATTTGTATGGACTCAAGTAGGGTCCTAGGGCATGATATGAGCACATTGATACATACTTGCAGGGAATGGGATTCGTGAAGAGTAAGGCAGATGATAACCTCTACTACTTTGTGGTTGGAGGTGAGGTTCTCATTCTTATTCTATATGTGGATGACTTATTTTTAACAGGTTCACTAGGGATCATAGACGAGTGCAAGAAGGACCTTGCAGTAGATTTTGAGATGAAGGAGTTGGAACTTATGCACTAGTTTCTAGGCATGGAGGTTTGGTAGACAAATGGATAGATTTTCCTTGGACAAGGGAAATATTGGGTTGAAATCTTGAAGAGGTTTATTATGGAGGATAGCAAAGCCATGTCTACATCCATGATCATGAATTGGAAGAAGGTAGACACATCCAAGGAGAAGGATCTATATCCCACCTTACACTGGCAGTTGATTGGTTCTCTCATGTATTGGTCAACACCAGGCCAGATATAGCTTTTGTAACTTAAACTCTCTTAGTCAGTTCATGGTTGAGCCAAAGAGAGTGCATTGGACAGTAGCAAAGCATGTGTTATTTTATTTGAGTAGTATAATTTAGTATGGGATCAAATATGCTCATGGTGAAGGATTCAAGTTGATAGGCTATACTGACGCAGATTAGGTTGGCAGTACAGAGGACAAGAGAAGCACTTCAAGGTGTTGTTTTAGGCTAGGATCAGGAGTTATCTCTTGGTTCAGTAGGAAGCAAAAGTTTGTGGCCCTAAGTTCTACAAAATTAGAATATATAGCAGCCAGCATGGCGACATGTGAAGCTATATGACTTTGGAAGTTTCTAGCAGCCTTATTTGGTCAGAGAGTTGAGACTAATGTGATACATTATGATAATCATAGTTGTATTAAATTATCTAAGAATCATGGGTTTCATGATAGGTCTAAGCATATAGACATTAGGTATCACTTCGTTAGGGATTGTGTACATTGGGGCATTGTTCAGCTACAGTACATACCTACAGAGCAGTAGGTAGAAGACATTTTGACTAAGGCATAGGAAAGGCAAAATTCATCTTCTTTAGAGATAAGTTGGGTGTCATGTAGAACAACTTCCTTGCTAAGAGGGAGTGTTAGTTCGTTAGCTTTGACAGTTGTTTTTCTATTTGCTAGAACTAGATAATAATTGTTTTGTTGTTGGGAATGGGGACAATTATTATTTAATTGACTCTTTTAGGGATACCTAATAACCAATTTTGTTATTGGTTGTTGAGTTATTATTTATCTCAGCTGTTGATTGAGAATAAATTTTGGTCATTGGTTTTCCAATGAGAGTAGTATAAAAGGGGGTCATTTGGCATTTGCAGAATACAACAAGTTTGACAAGCATTTGCAGTGTTAGCAAATAGTCTTGTTGTGTTAGCAAGGGCGTAGTGATAGTATTGGGATTAGTAGTGGTGGAATCTCAACAGGAGAAATTAGGAGATTGTCGGAGCTCTGTCAGAAAGAGGCAATCAGTTTTTTATATCTCTTAATTTGTTGAAGTTTAATATAGTTCCTCATTTGTAGTACTAGTTTTCCCTTCGGGAACAATTTGTCCAAAAATATCATGTTCATTGTGTTACATATTTCTTTCATTTTTTTTATTTGTGAAGTTGCAATTGTGTTATTATTCAATATTAACTGTTAATTTGTGATAGTCAAATAATCTATATAAGATACGAGATTAATAATCAGTAACTGCAATAGAATTTTCACACTAACAACTTTGTCGTGGTTGCTACACCATTGGGAAAAAGATAGTAGATTTGTGCCTGGAACGCATCAGGTTTGGCCTGAAATTTCTTTTGTTGGAGTGTTTCTCTGTGGATTATGGAAAGAAGTCAAAGCTGGGGTTCAGCGTATATCCATCTCCTTAGAATTTGACATCAGTGGTGGAATCCTACAATAGTATGTGATTTCCTTTCACTCACTATTGGAGTACACAGACATTGCAGTGTTACTTGACAACGAGCCCATCTATGACATTTGCTGCCACTCGCTCGATATTGACCGCCCTACCTACACCAATTTCAACAGGCTTATTTCTCAAGATGTGATTGCGAGCATTGGCTTGACAAAATGGATCCACCTAGAAATGATAGAGTTGTTAAACAGAAAATAATAGTCTAATGTATATTAGTAGAATCAGATATGTATAATATTAAAACTTGGTTTTAGTTAACATGCTCAAAATATAAAAAAGGATAGTGAAATTTTTAGGAAATGCTAATGACTGCAGACTATTTTGGGTTATTTCTCTCTTACAGTAACATTATTATCTTGCAGTGTCAACCTTTCTTCTTTGAGAAAATGCCTTCAAAAGTATTTGTGATAATAATGCTTTTCTCATCTCTTGGACTAATTATCCCTCGAAACAACCTTGAGTCATAGTTGGTGGTTGGGTTACATATCTTCTACCCAAAACAAAAAAATTGTGTGATACCTACTTTCTGCGTGATGCCCATGGCGTCTTCTGCAAAAATTTGTATGATACCTGCGTAGCTAAAGAGTACGCTAATTCTGGACTATGATCTAATACTCCACATCATCTTGGGACGTAATTGTATCTGCTATAAATGTTATTAGAATAGTAATGGCTTTGAATGGATGTTTTTTTTAATCTGGTTGATCTGTGATGGGAGAATTCAGACCCAGTAAGTCTACGGCTCTTATGATCAGCCTATGAATAAACTCATAGCAACCAATATAGGATTCAAACAATCAAAAGCCAATGAACCAGGGATTTTATCTATTCTTGTCTGTGTCTACAGGTGACCTTTATTAATAGGCTTCTATTATCTTTTCTTCACCTCACATTTTTATCTCCAAGGTGCGCGAGCTTTATTTTAGGAATGGCTGCAAAAACTTTCAGACCAAATAATGAACTTCCCACTTTAACTATAATATTAGTATCATTTAACTTTTCTCACAGAGTAGGTAACTGACTACACAAATGGCAAAGGGATACATATAATGTATTGAAAAATAAAATAAAATAAAATTGTTGTGACAAAAAATACGACTAGCTTTGTGTTTATTGTAACGTTTGTTTTGAACCCAAATGTTGGCACTTCCAACAAGGTATTCGAATACTCTTTAGTCAACATGCCTTCATAATGGTTCGATCAAATGTTTCATTGAAAATATATCAAACATAAATTATTAGGGTTCGTTTGGTTGCAAGAATTGAGTAGGAATTGGAAAATTCAAATACTAGATTTTCTGAATTCTATGTTTGTTTATAAAAAATGAAAAAGGAATAGCAATCTAATTTTAACTCGAAATGAACATAAGAATCTTCCACCTCAATAGGTAGAATTGGAAAACCAATTCCAATTCCACTTTTTTGATAAATCAAATTTTATAGTATTTTTGGGTCCACAAATTATCCGTTGATCTTTTGCCTCTCTCGTCAATATATCTTCATGTTAGGATTTATGTTCTCAACTTTGCGTTGTTTCCATTAGAAAGGGACTCTTAAAGCAATAGGTATTAAGAACACAAACAGATGAATGCTTACCCAGTTTGACAATGCATCACAACGGCTTCTTTGGCTTATACAAATGAGATTCAAACTGAGATTGAGAGCAAACTGTATCCATATTCCAATTACTCGTCTGCTTCTTGTTTTTCAATTAGGCAGAGGACTTTGGGGTTGATTGATTTGCAATTTTTTCCAGCACGAGACAACCTCAATTAAAGTCAAACCCATTTAAGAATTTTCATCTTTGTGTCTAATTTTCTTTGTGTCCCATTTTTAAGGGATTTTCTCATGGTAGGTAGTTTCCATGAAGAAAACAATGATATGGGTCTGGAACAATTTGCCCTATACCTAATGGGTGTTCACATTTAGAATAATTATTTGTGTCATTATCTCTACAGGTGCCTATCCATTTCGAAGAGTTCTATAGAAGGTACGCAGTTGTGCTTTTCTTTTTCTTGCTTTGAAATGTTTGATTTAATTTGGTATGGAATAAATTTAACACAATTCCCAACATTGTATGGAAAGGTAGATTTTCTAGTCCAATGCTTTTCTTTTCACATTACTACCTTGTTTGTCACTCGTACCTTATTCCATGGCTTCTAGCACACATAGGCACTCTTCTTAGAATCCTTCAAAAAATTTATTAAATAATTTGAATGTCTTGATTGTGCGTGATATTGCGGCATACACCCTTATTCAAGTATTGTTGTTCACATTAGAAAATTATAAAATAAATCCTCATTTCCATTTCTATACTAATGGATGCCCAAACTCTATTCTACAAACTCCCATATTGAAACAAAATTGAGGCCACATAAAGGTCATTGAAACTAGCATTATATTTCAATTTTTATTTCACTAAATACATTCATACTGAGCATATCGTTGAAAGTTCCTAAATTATTTTTAGAAAATTGGTCCTCTTGCATCTCTTCTCAAACATTTGTTCCCCTATTCTAAAGCTCCCATATTATGTATATTGGAGTTGATGAAAAACTATCAACCCTACAACTCCCAAGAATCACCTGCATGCAAACAGTTGTCACAAAAAGAGAGAAGCAAAAGATATGGAGGCCAAAAACAACAGATCTGTAAAAGAGGAAACATCCTCAATTGATTCAATAAAAATGGAATGGAATTACAAAAAGGATTTAATAATTACAAAGAGATCAATCCTTATAAAGGAGATCAAAACCCTGAGATGGGTGAAGAAACCAAGGTTGGGTGAATAAACCAAGGTTGGGTGAAGAAACCAAGGTTGCATGAATAATTAATAAAAGAATCAATTATTGCATGCCTAAAGTTTAGCTTAAGTGAAATAGAGATAATAGGGACTTAATAATTAAATCAAATGATGATTTAATTAATAAGTGAAAGGTGACTTAATAATTAAATCAATAATGATTTAATTAATAAGTGAAAATACCCTTTTAACTCTAACANNNCCCCCCCCCCCCCCCCCCCTCACTTAAGATAAACTTAGGGAGAAGCTTAAAAACCTAGAAACAACTGCAGAAAGTAGGAAAGATGGGTCCTGGAAACATGGCCTAATGAGGTACCCAAGTACAAAAAATCTTTGTTAAGAGGAGAAAAAGGAGAAAACCCAAAGGGAAAAACCCCTCTCTGAAAAGAGATGAAGCCTAGTGAAGAACTGAAGAAGCCTCCAAACTAGAGAATGTCCTAGAAAATAGGAACAAAGAAAGAATATGTAGAACATCTCTGAAGCATGAAGCTACAAAACACTGTCAAATAACTGCTCTATATGAGTGGCCTCAAATGACACTACTCAAATCTAGATGGAAAACAAGGCAAACATTTAAACTTGAAGATACAGAGGGCAAAAATGCCAAGTTTGAAGCCTCTAAAATAGGAACAAAAGAAGAGTGTCCATATGGTAAATGATCCATCTCACCGAAATGCATAGGTACCATCCACTGCATCTGGCTAGTACATAGGAACAAATACTGAATGGGTAAATGTACAAACCTGTGTCACACTTTTATAAAGGAGAACGACCACAACATGCAAACTGTTCAACTTTAACGACATAAAAGGTGGCATTTGTATTTAAAATTTGAGGATGATGTAAACTAAAGAAATGTGTAAAAATGGATTAAGTTTTTGTCTATATTTTTTTAAAAAAAATTGAACAAGAATGTACATAGTTTTTTAATTTTTGAAGTCCATTTTTCCATTGCTAAAAAATTGCTGAAAATCTAGGGTCTAGTTCCCTCCAAACAAGTATATGCAAATAATCTATTTTTCCCCTAATTTCAAAATATGTTATAGACAAAATGTATAGCTAGTGTAGAAAAGAAGAAAGATTGGTTTTCAATGTATATTTTCTCCATTATAACTGCTCAAAGTTGAACTTATCTGAAATTGACAGTTTTCACCTCCCTCCAAATTTCCCCTATCAAATCTACACCATTGAGAAAAAAAATTACATATTCTTGAAGAGGACTCTCTCCTCTAGTGTTAAATATGAATTTTAATTTTTTTTATATGATTTACTATTTTTTTATTTATTTGAAGCAACATTTTCTCAAATGTTAAAATACCTACTTCTTGTATTTTGAAATTATAATATATTAGATCTAATCAAAATATTATAAACTTTATATGACAATAATCTTGACTCGCTCTACAAAAGGGTATTTTTTATATTTTTTAAAAATATCATTAAAAAGAGTAAGGGTTATTGAAACATCAATTTTCTAAAATAATTTTATTTCTTTTGTAATTGGTATAAAACATGCATTTAATAGACATTTCCAATTGGAAAAGTTTAACCACTTATCTAGCTTAGCTAGAATGAATCTAACTAGACCATATGTTTGACAAAAATCAATTTTTATTTAGAAATACTCAAATTTAGCTGTGCTGATAAGTGGTCCTGAAACATGATACAGCTTTGTGCTTCTACTCAAATACATAGCTCACTCCATCGAACCAAGGAAACATAAGAACCAACAATAATACCCCCCCATAATGCTGATAGGGAGAGGTATAACAGATACACTGAGAGACTGCCAAGAAAAACTACATGATGAAGAACATACAAGCAAAAATAAAGTATGTGTCAAGGATGATCAGTCGTTGACACACATAAGGCTAATGTCATGGAAGGAACACTCACTTGACAAAGGTTCAGAAACCCCCACGTGGCACTTTATAAATAATGCGAGTATAATCAGGCACAAAATGTGTAGGATCCCAAACATGCAAGATGACACTTTATCTCAGTGTGTTTGCAAAAAAGCTATAAAAAAGGATGTATACAATATCCATGAATGACTGAAAGCAAAATAAACATATGTAACTACTCTCAAAGAGTCATCCCATGTACAGAAAATGATCCTAGGACTTGAAACATCCAAGATATCCACCAGATTGCAAAAATGTAAAAAAATTGAATAAAAAATACCTGGAGAAAACTCTGGGTATGAGACCCATACAAGAAGAAGGATAATAAAACCTTATTTTCGACGCCATGCAGAAGTCAAAAAATGGAGTCTGAATGAGCAAAATATGGCTCCGAGAGTGCAAAATAGATTGTTGACTTTGACTACCAAAAAAGGTAGCAAGATGGAAAATCAGAAAATCTAACCTCCATAAAAGTGTTCAGCTCAGAAAGAGCTTTCTAACAATATAAAGAAGTCAAAAATTGGCCTCCGTTTGCTCCAGATAGAGGGAAAAAACCACACGCTACTCATTATGGAAAAAAAGCAAGTAAAATGACGGTTTCGTGCCCGTCAAATTTAACCTCACTATTAGACCTATGACTGCTGACATCATAGGCACACAAATCAAGATGGAACAAAAATTGAGATAGACTTTTGCCTCGTAAAGCGTGCCAAGGGCCGTGCATGCAAAAAAATAGCACCCAAATTTCAATTATGTCCAAATTGGACATGCCTTATATGAAAATTGGGTTTCTTGGGCCTTTTGAACACAACCCAGATGTTGGTTTTTGCCCAAAGTGCTCTAAAAAAAATCCTCCCAAAATCCACAAAAATCTAAGACAAAAACCTCTCCAAAACACATATTTAAAAAACAAGGCCAAATCTCTCATGAAGAGAATAGGGGCATGAAAGGGCAGAGCTCTAATACCATATTAGAGTTAATGAAAAACTATCAACCCTAAAGCTCCCAAGAATCACCTGCATGCAAACACTTGTCATAGAAAGAGAGAAGCAAAAGCTATGGAGGCCAAAAATAACAGATCTGTGAAAGAGGAAACATCCTCAATTGATTCAATAAAAATAGAATGGAAATACAAAAAGGATTTAATAATTACAAAGATATCAATCCTTATAAAGGAGATCAAAACCCTGAGATGAGTGAAAAAACCAAGGTTGGGTGAATAAACCAAGGTTGGGTGAAGAAACCAAGGCTGCATGAATAATTAGTAAAAGAATCAATTATTGCATGCCTAAAGTTTAGCTTAAGTGAAATAGAGCTAAAAGAGACTTAATAATTAAATCAAATGATGATTTAATTAATAAGTGAAAGGTGACTTAATAATTAAATCAATAAAGATTTAACTAATAAGTGAAAATACCCTTTTAACTCTAACAATGTATGTGCAACAAATGATGGCCATGGTTTATGGATTCAAACTTTACATCTATGGATTGCAGTTGTATGCAAACTTCAAAAGCTCCTATGAATAAATTCTAGTATATCCTGCAATCTACGTTGTCCATGAGACCACACTTCATCGAGGCGGGTTGGTATAGTTCATTCTCTATACGCACTGGTAAGAAGGATGTTTTGAAAAATAGCTATATTTTCTTTGAAATATTTCTAACACCTTTTCAACAAGTCCAATTTGATCATATCCATGGGGTCTGATTTCAACCTTGTGAAAAAATTGTATGTTGAGATTCTTAGCCATTGTTGCAAATCCTCTGTCTTTATCACTTCTGGCTTCTAGTAAATGTCTCTGGGTTTGAAATTGGATCTTATATTGAGATAATGAGAAGGTTCTTTTCCCATTAAAAGTTGAAAATGCATTGACAAGGTCATTACTACTCTCAAATTATTGACCAAGTTTAAGGTTGTTTGTTCCACTACATATCCTTGTAGTTGATATTCCTAATTCTGCGTTGAATTGGACCATCCAGGATTTAAAGTAGTTTGTGCATAACCTTTACTCATAAGCCTGGAGAAGATGTCACACCCTAAGCCATGAAAACCTAAAAGTTACAAGAAACCTCATTCTATCTCTTATGTACCAGGTGTATTCCATTGCATATGCCAAAGCACATAGTTATCTCCAACCTTATATAATGAGAAGAAGTGTCCCCCTGTTGGAAAAGTAGATTAATTATCTGCTAGTACTATTACCACCAATCACTACCAGCACAGTTAAACTAGAAACTTCTAGCACCGTCCAACTTTGTCCACACAGTTTGTGTACAATTCTAGATGGTCCTCACTATTTCTAAAGTCCTCTATAAAAAGAGGCAGATGTAATCGATGCATTCAAGGGGAGGAAATATAAATAGTTATGTCTTAATTGTGTTTGTATCCTCCTCTTCAATATGGTATCAGAGCTGATAGTTAATAGCCTGGGTAACAAAATAGAATCTGGAGTAGTATTTCCCCCTTTCTAAAAAGTGTTCAAAGTTGTGCAAAGAGCTAATGGCGGATGATTTTGAGGAGGAAATAAATCTAACAAAGTTTTGGTGAAGACAAGCTGCTTGGAAATAAATTGCACATCCAAATGGACTGGTGAGAAGACAGAAGTGTTGAAGTGTTAAGGGAGATTGTGTTAGAATGAATTTAGAATAACTGAGAGGGGAGGGGTGAATCAGTTATCCTCAGGTCTAGATGTAGCAAATAAAAACTTTCTGTATTTTTTATCTACTCGGCAGCAATAGCATATGTCAACAACTTAAATCATGTAGTTTACTGTCTATTGAAATTAGCTTGTAGAAACATAACAGTAAACAAACCATAAGCATTCACACAAGTTGACACAAGTATTTAATGTGGAAACTCAATATGGGAAAAACCACCAGTAACATGCTACCAAGTTTTCACTCTTCTGAAGTGAGCTTTGTGAGGAGCCAACCCTATTAAAGGTTACAATAACACAATGTTAGGTGTGACCTGGTTAAAGGATTTAATCACCCTATTGAGAGTGGCCTTGTTAGAGGAATTAGAACATTCCACATGAATGTCACCTTGTTAGAGGATTTGTACAAATGATCGTTAGGTCAACCTTGTTAAAGGATTTTAACTGATACAATGGTTAGAAAGTAATCAGCAGTTATGATCTGATACATACAACTTACTTTGCAAATTCAGATCCAATTACAGCTCTGATGTTAACTTACTAGATAGCCTGCATTGTCATTTTAACCTTCTGATCTTCTTGGAAATCCATCAAGCAATCACACATGCAACTCTTTGCTTCTGTATTCAGCCTTCTCTACTAGATCATGCCAAACAGTAAATCAACTATGCAACCCTCTTGCATACACACATGTACTTCCACTTTCAACGGCACACTTTAGCATCACTAATGGATAACCCCTTGAGGTTATCATATACCTCTCTGTCTAGGTCAGATAAATCTTTTGTTGCTTAAACAAGATCGTAGATCTTAGGTTAGGTCAGATCCAATGGATCATTCCATCTTTGCATTACATTTACTTCTCCAAAGTAGTCTCTAATTAAATATTGAAATAATGCATTAATTACAGTTACCCATACATTAAATGATGTGGATCAATCTTTAATTAACATTACATATCCCAATAAAATTAACTAAGTCGACCAGAGATCTCAAATCTCATCATTAATCCAATTACTGTAAGTTAGCCAACATCATTGTTTCCACTTGGCAATTTCACCGATGCTCAGCATTGAACAACTTTTCTCATCACAAACAACTTTTCTCGACACAAGCAACTTTGCTTGGCACAAGCCAAACTTTTCTCGGCATAGAATAGCCAGAAAAATTATCTTTGAAAGATAAACAACTAATTGGTTTGCCAGAGTGCCAACTAATCAAGTACCCTTTTATTTGCCTTAACCATTCACTTGGTCTTCTTGTTAAATCTTCTTCATCAACAATAGATATGGTACTCAAATAGATAACAATAGTCTCACCAGTTAAGGTTTGATAGCAATGAAAAAATAAAAATTGCTTGCATTGTCACTTTTCAACAATCTCCCTCTTTGGCATTGATGGCAACACAAATTATGAAAACAATGATTTAACAAGCATAGTTACCATACAATCCAAAAATTCACCTATGTTCCTTGATATGAAGGAATCTTCATTAATGTCTTTATCTTCATTCTGATTCTCATCTGTAAAACATTTCTCCCTCTGTGTCTATAATCACACTGTAATCATCTGTGTCTAATCATCTGTAGACTCCCTCTGAGTAGATAATCACTTCAATTTTTTAAGTAGTAACTTTTGCCTCTATATAGGTGTATCATTTTAAAATGGAAGCACTTCCATGTTAAGAGCATTTATCCCTCCTTAGGGGATGTATTTGAACTCCATTACATCATCCCCCCATTTTTGCATCATCCCCCCTGATCTGCTCCTCCTTATACCACTTTCGGGACTGATTTCTACATTCTGGGTTGCAGGACTCTATTTCTGGGATATAGGGATAGGGTCAACCTTCTAGGACAGGGTCAACCTTGGCCCTACCCTAGGACAGGGTTGACCTTGGCCCTATCCTAGGATAGGGCCGACCTTGACCCTATCCCAAGGTCCCAAACCCAGAATCCCATAGTTTCCCGGATGTCGGTCTTTGCAAAAAGTTCTCTCCCGCTTCTGGGTCGGCTATTTTGGGCTCAAAATCATGGATTCCTAAATTATATTTAATATAGGTCCTCTCCTAGGGGTAAAGGCTTAAATGATGATTTAATTATCTTATGTAGGCCTCCTTAGAATATTGTGCCCTAGTTTCATATAAAAGGGAGCTTTCTCTCTCATTTTCTCTAAGCATTGAAAAACCATCATCAAGCGAACTAAGTCTTCCAAGTGCAAAAGGCTCTAATCAAGATTTTACTCAAGCATCCATTGTTCTCAAGGTGTTTAAGTCTTTGTCTCATGCATTCAAGTTCTCCATTGAAGATCAAGGATTCAAGCTTTCAAGGCTTTGAAGGGATTAGGTGCAAACATTCAAGATTCATAATTCAAATCCTAGATCTAGCCATCATGGTGGTGTGATCTTCCTTCAAGAACTTTTGTGCATCCTCAAAACTCTTTTAAGGTGGATTCCAAGCATATAATCATGGAGGTTTATGGTTTCTAAATTCCATGCTTTCATATTTACATACTTGCTACATTTGAATTACATTGCATATCTATTCAATATCATAGCTTCACTATTAGATTCAATTCTACTACTTGTTAGCTTTCCATACTTTATTGATTTCAAGGTTAATTCCTAAATCGGGGTTTGACTAAGGCAAACCCCTCCCCAACAACAAACAAATATTTTTCTTGTAGGTACAGGTTTGGGACTATAAATCCAAGGCCAGATTTGGATACCCTTTTTGGATTTCTTTCAGACTGTGTGAACAGGGACACTTTCAGAGTTGAGTAGATCGAGTTGGCAAAAGTGGTACAGGGTCAACCTTTTTCATAAGACGACATCACAACAGAAAAATATTTCTGGGTTTTGTCTGTCTCTCTATTCTGGTTTGGTATCAACTGTCAACATCTCTAGAAATAGTCTACAGATCTCAAAAAATAGCAATCTTTGATCTGCCACTTTGCAAGGTTGGTACTTTCTCCTATTCTTTTCAATTACTATCATTAATCATATTAATCAATCAATTTATAGAATTTAAGATCCCCTTTCTTACTCTCTTTCCAAATAGTGGATTCATTTGTGTATTTACCCTTTGGGGTTGATCAAAATTGGATCTCCTATTTGTGTATTTGAGGGTGAAAGAAAGGAGCATCTTATCTTCCCTTAATCACAATTACAAT
>MU224074.1:2158222-2179054 GCA_018584345.1 Thuja plicata | reverse complement strand
ATCCAATTGCCTTTGAGAGTTTCAAGCTTGAGAACCTGATGTAATTGGTAAAGTAACGAAGTTTCTCTCAAAATGCAACTTCCAACACAAGGATGTCTCTCTTACATTGGAATGCATTTTTTTAAGAACAAATTGATGATGTGTTGAATAAGCATCCCATTGCCTTTGAGAGTTTCAAGCTTGAAAACCTGATGTAATTGGTAAAGTAACGAAGTTTCTCTCAAAATGCAACTTCCAACACAAGGACTCTTCATGTCCCCTATTACAACGATGATCACAACATACATATTTCTTTTTAGTCGTTGTGGAGTTTATATTCTTAGTCTCTGCTTTAGCTCTAGCTATATTGGAAGACTATTTACTTAAAGATAATGAGCATGAGAACATGCATCATCCCTGCACATCAATTTGGACAGAAACATCGGCTTACAGATATGGTCGTGTGTAATAACCGCCCTCAAATTATTTTACCAATGTTTTGTAATTTTCACAAGTTTAGGTGCACAGTCATTTCGTCAAACGGTTTGCATATAACCTTATATGGAGTATTTCGCAGAACAGACACCGAGATCTAAAAATTTAAGATCATTAATTCACCATATATTCATGCCATAGTTCATAGATTTCACATGGATATTTTTGTCAAACAGTTGTCAAACATTCAACATTTTTCCTTATCCTTGACTGCAGCAATAATTAGATACCAAACAAAGATTTAATTCGATTGCTAGCGTCATAGCCTGGAAACAAATACAAGTAACTCGATTAATATCAGTGGCTGATTATTGAAGAAGCTTCAAATACTAATAAACAATTTTTGATTTCTACAACTCTGCATCAGTCCTTCAAGAAACAGATATTGGAAGCCATATATCTCCTAGTTTGATTTCCCAGAATATAAATCTGAATTTAATACTTTAAAACACCTTTAAAAAATAATTAAGCTAATAGGCTTTTTCATTGTGGGCACTGCCCACAGGAAAATTGTCTGATATTGGAAAAGGATTGGTTGGAAATAATTTTTGGGGAACAAATTTTTCTGATCACACATATTTGATGCCCACAAAAAAAGGGGTTATGCCGAAAAAAGCGGCCGTTATTCAAACTGGAAAAATACTAAAAGAAAACCTAAACACAAAGTTAACTGTCCTCCAATGTTACAATCCCCCAGCTAACAATTTCTATTCTCACATAGCGGCTGCAATTTCTTTCATGTGGCACCAGCAGAGATTTCCGTTATCAATCTCAGTACTCCAAACGACATTGCTATTAAGTCTTCAGTATTGTTGTGATATTAAGCTCCAGGCAGTATAAACGGTTATTACGAGATTGAAACAGTTGTTGAAGAGCCACAAGCTTCTTATAAGTTTTAATAAGTTCCTTCCAGAAGGCTTTAAAATCTTATTTCCTTCCAAAGAATTTCTTCGAAACAAACAGAAAGTTCATCTTGAGGAAGCCCTAAGATATATTTCAAAGATTAAGGTAATTCTGAACATATTTTTTATTCTTTTGATGATAGATTTTAGAGTGTAATTTGGAAGGCTGATAAACGAAAAATTATTCCGGCATAGAAACTTCACTTTCCTTTTAGATTAGAAAGCTACATTTTATATGCATTTCTTGTTTTGAAATGTTTAGATCTGTTCTAGAAATGATGAATTGGTATAAATAAAATGTTCTTTTTTACGTTTCAAGGCTCTGAAACTCACTGATATTTTTATTTGTCATGATAGAAACGCTTCCAAAATGAAGAATATATACGCAAGAGATTCTTTGAAACACTTGGTGCGCATATGAAAGGAAACAAGAGGGTGAATGATATACATAGAGGTATAAATCACAGATCTACTATATGCCAATATGAAGAGGTGTATCTTTTAGTTTTTCAGGAAAATCCTCGAGAGCTGAATATCAATCATCTTTGCACTTCAAATTTAGTTCAAGGATGATTTGTATGATTAATGCATAAATTAGCATTTAGTTTCTATTCTATTATTTTTTTGATTCGTTAAGTACAGGTATTGCACCCACAGTTCTTGAGTTGGTCGTCAGTGCATTGAAGCTGACAAATACACCTTGATTAATTAAATATATCTTGGTCCGAACAGTGCATCAAATTGCACTGTAACAATAAATGTGAAGCTAAACTTTATACAGGATGGTGCATGTGATCTGAAGGGTTATCTGTATGTTTTAGCCTTGTTATTGTTTTTCAGAATTGGTTTAGGAGCTTTCTATTCACTAGTTTTTTCTAATATTGGAATTCCATTCTATTCAGAAAAAATCGAGAGGTAAGCTCAATGTCAGAATCCTTTCTTTTTGATGAATGCCTAGAAAAGACATTTAGGCACGTTGCTTTTGTGTTGAGAATCTTTCTCACGATGATTTTTAGGTAGGATTGATGTATGGAATGAAGAGATTTTTATCATTTCTATTTTATTAAGTCATTTGTCAAGATACTTATATTGTCCGAAGGATTAATGACATGATTACAGAAACACCAAATAGTCTGGAAACTTAAATCTAAATCTAAGCCTTAAAACTGAGAGAGAAACGTTGGTGTTATATGGAGAAGAAGAGGGTACCAGGCTCCAAAAGATGAGAATAACCAAAGAAACATGATTCTGCACTACCCCAGCTGACCACAAAATCTTTGCTGGAAATATTCAAACAGTAGTGGCATGGTATATGCGTCTCCTTATTTTTCCACTAAATTTGTAAGTGTAAAGCCCACAAATTCTTTACAAACCCGACTCATTCTGATATGCTGGTGTGCCCAAGTACTGTTTCTTGTTTTGCATGCAATTCAACGCTGTTGATCACCTAAAGCAATTTCACCGTTTGATTACTTTTTGTTCGTGCTTTTTACAAATAAAATTAATGCAAGTATTTTCCGAGTAGAGAACAAGTTCAAGTTCAGTTATTTTTTACTACATTGTGAAGAGGTTGGGAAATTTATGACGAGTACTTGAATTTCTACGTATTTCTCTGTTCAGTTAATATGCTGTAGTGTATTAATTAGTGGTTTAGCATGTTACTGTTGTCATTTGCATCAGAATGATTTTATCATCCTATTCTATTTGCTATCTAAATTAGTGTGATTATTGAGCAGGCCTAGAATTTTATATTCCAAACTTTTGTGCCTGTTTAATAGTCTTTCAATTTACATTTTAAAATTTTATAGATTGTTAAAAAAAAATATTAGAACTAATTAAATGTGAAATTGATATTGTTAGATTTTTTAAGCATAACATCCATATAAGCCTTCCCTATCATATGCAAAAAAAATTGAAGAAACCAATATGTAAATTTTATATTAGTATTTTTTATTTTTTTTTGGTTTGGATGAATAATATATCAATGCATTTTTAAGGTTTTGATATCTCTTACCCTTTAAAAAAATGAGTGTTGTAAAATTTTATGTTACTTCCATTAAAATAAACAAGATGAAGTCAAGAAAATATCCATATTAAATTTATTTTACTTTTTAAAAAATCATGTTAAAATATAAAAAGGAATTTTAAAAAATAAACAATATTTCTAAGTATTATAAAAAAATTATTGATGCTGAAAATTTCAGATTTTTCAAATTTGGTCAATGGTGCATTTTGTCTGGAGCTTACCGCGTCCAAATTAATTATTTAGCAAAGATTAAAGAATATTTTAATTTCTTTTATTTTTTCAAAATTTGTTTTTGGGCGTTGGTTGTGAGATAATGGTTGGCAACCATTAGAATACATATCAAATAAGAAGGGAGTTAATAAATTGTTCCCAAAAAAAGGCTTGGTGGTGAAGGCCACAAAATATATCAAATAACATAGAAAACTTTGAATTTGTTATTTTGTTTAGATTTCACTCAAGTTTGTGGACACAAGTATATTCCCACTTTGTGTAATTTGTATCATGTTGCTCTAAGAACCAAATAATTTGTAGCAAATTTTTTGATCTAAATATGGAAATAAGTTTGGTTGTTTAACTAAAATTGATATTGTATTCAATGATAAAATGTGAAGTTGAGCAAGAGCTAATATTTATCCTAGTTTCATTTTATATCAATGTGATGTTGTAGTTAAAAGTTTTATCTAACGCTTCATACCCACCTCAGGAGTCAAACCAAAAGAGTGCTTCCTCCCCTATTCCTAGGTTCCAAGTAAGTTTACTAGAGATAGTGTTGCGACATTCTAGCATAAATTTCCAAATGTGAGAACCTCTAGACGGGTTTTTTTTCCCTAAATATGTTTATAGGATTGTTGTCAGCTAGATATTCTAAAACTAAGATTTTTGCCCATTTAGCTTGGGGATTTCTATATAGTCTCCAGACTAGTTTTACTCCTAACACCTTGCCTTGATCTCCAATGTTTTTTATGCCTGTGCCCCCTTCATCTTTTGGACAACACACTTTGTCCTAGGCAATAAGGGGAAATTTCTTTTCATCACTGGTGCCTTACAAGAAGAAGTCTCTTAAATGTTTATTTAATTTTGATCTTTTATTAAAAGGAAGATTGATGCAAACTAGCTGGTAGATAGGCATGGATGTTAAGAATGATTTAACCATTTTATCTCTGCCTGCTGAGGAGAGCCATTTGCCTTTCCAGGAGTTCATTTTATTTTTAATTTTTTCTATTGTTGGGTTCCAAAGAGTAGCATTCCTTGTCCCTTTATCTAGGGGTAGTCCAAGGTATTTACAAGGAAGACTACCGAGTTTAAATTTAAGAACTTTATAGATCTGCTTCTCTCTTTTATCATTTGTGTTAAAGAAAAAGACTTCAGATTTATCAGCATTAATTTCTTTCCCTGAGGTAGCACTATATGAATCTAGGGTATATTTAAAAGTTTCAGCTTCATTTTCCTCACTAGCCCCATATAGCATAGTGTCATCAACAAATTGTTGATGTGTAGTTGGTTCCAAATTACTAGATATAGTTATGCCTTTGAGTGATACTTCATTTTTTTGAGTGTGTATAGTGTTGGATATCTTTCCAGTTTTTCAGTCTTGCCATAAAATTATTGAGTTCCTAGTGTCAATGTTGGATAAAGTGTCAGAGTCTATTTTAGAGTACCATCAAATTTTCCTGCAAATGTTGATATCCAAGCAATAAAAGCAATAAGTGTGTAAAAACCCTAAGCCCTAGGTCTATTTTGTTCTTGTCATACAAAAACCCCTAAGAGTTCTCAGCCTGGTTCTATTTCGATGTTACCTTTTTGTCGAAGTGACTTAAAGTCTTTTAAAGTCATATGATTTTAAGTCGATATTCTATCTCTTAAACTCACAAAGTAAAACAAATATTCTTTACTGTTTGGCAACTTGGAGATAGCTTTTATCTCTTAATCTCAGAGAAAATGGAATATGCCTTAAGTCATTCAGAGACTTAGCGACAACTATGGATTTATATTTGATCATGTGGATAGCGCCAGATCTCTAGATTAAACTCAAGTTATAAGAGTTGTTCAACGACTTCAATTTTTCTCGGTCGCGTAATCTCTTAATGTACCCAAGGTCAATGCAAGAGTTTACTTTTGCTTAGTCGTGAAGTATCCATAAGAAATCAGAGTTAAGAATGAGATTCAGAGATTAAGAGATAATCGTTGATCTTCTCCAAGATGAGCGGCTAGCGTGTACTCTCTAAACAAATGCAGAAGTCAAGGTTTCTTTCAGAGATTAAGAGATAGTCATAGATCTTGTGTCATCTTTGACTTGATTGGGTGGCTGGCGCGTAATCGCTTGATAAAATCATGAGTTAATAAGACATTTAGCGATCAGAGATAAGGTTTGTCACGCAGTTGCTAAGTAAACCTAGGTTGAGATTAAGTAAAGTAAATTTTTTGTTCGATACTTAGAGATAATGTAGTCACATTATCTTGGATTAAAATCCTGGTTAAGTGAAAGGTCTTGAGATTCAGTGAAAACTATCAGATTAGAATAGAATCAAGGGTTGGCATTTAATCTCAAAGTAGAACCTAAGTTAAATGTTTTGTTTAGTGACTTGGAGATTATCTCAGTCATTAAGTCCCCAGATGAACCATGATTAGTTATGGTTAAGTCAGAAAGAGGTCAAGTTTTTATACAAGTAAATCTGGACCGCAGATTAAGATTTAATCTTATGGTTGGAGCTGAGTCGCTGAAGAAAGTAAAAAATTTAAGGATTGCTCAATGATTAAGAGGTAAAGAATAAGATGCTGACACGTGTTTAAGTGGCTTAGAGATCTGTGGTGTTCGTAAAATCTCAGAGTAAAACTAGGGTTGAAAAATTTATCTGGCGACTTAGAGATGGCTTGTAGTCGTGTGATCTCGTGACAAACTGCAATTAAGATTAAGCTTGGGAGATTCAGCGTGAGCCATCAGATTAAAGATTATCAAGAGTTAATCATGCAGTTGGTGAGAAATCTCTAAGTAGCTCATGGTAAGACAAAACATTGAGCGACTTTAAGTTTTCTAAATCGCGTGATCTCTAAAATAAGGTAAGGTTAAGTTGGGCTAAGATCTAGGTTGACTAAAGAAAATCTGAACCATTGATAGGTTTCAAATCTGGCAGTGTGTGTGTAATCTCAAAGTAGATCCATAGTTTATTGAAGTGATTTGAGATTTGGAGACTCAGTTAGTCGCACAATCTCTGAATAAACTCAGGGTTAAGACAAGGTTATTCTTCTGCCTTTAGTCCTGAAGTCTCTGATCAAAGCAAGGGTTAAGCTATCTATTTTTTGATTTAGAGATGGTCATTGATGAAGAAGAAGATCCCGTGGTGCGCATTGAATCTCATAATAAAAATTGAGTTAAGTTAAACTCTCAGCGACTTGGAGATAACATAGTTACACAATCTCAAATGTGAATTGTGGTAAGAATAAGGTAAGATTGCATGGGTTTGTTCTTGCGCCATGATGTAAAAAGCTGGCCAATTAAAGAAGAAAGATTCTGACAAGATTTGCTGAGCTGTGTAAAGGTAGGAAAATAAGCCAATCACATTAAGTTTTAATCTTTTTTGCATGTTTCAAGGTTGTAAAACTGAAAAAGGTACTCATGACCTTTCTAAGTGGATTTTTCAAATTCGAGCACCTGTCAACTTCAAAAGCTACGGCTAGGGAAGAATTGATATCAAAGCACACAAAGTAATGTAAGAAGTGATTGAATAATAATTCCATGATCTTGACTAGACTGATGCATTGAATTCTTAGAAATAAATAGGCATAACCTTTGTTCATTTCATTTTATCAAAGTTTTCAGAGTGCAGAGCGAGAGATTGCATAAGTTTTAGTGCTTTCAGCAGAGAAGAATTGTCTGAGTTTTAGGGAAAGGTTGTAAGGAGAAGTTTGTGTCAGATTTCAACATTGTTCAGAGAAGGTCAGTAACAATGAGCCAAGAAATGCCAAGTGGGGCTTCTACTAGTGGAGCTAGTAAAAGTAAAGAGGATGGCCAGAAGGGAAAAAGGAACTATTCTAATGAATTTGTGGCTCTGTTACCTGGAACAAATAAAGGGAAAAAGGTAAATGATGAATTCCTTTCTGATGATATGGAAAATTATAGAGATGCAAAAAATCCTGGAGTTTCAGGTTATCATATTTTTAACTATTTCTATAAAAATAGGGACAATGCAATTCCAATTTCAAACCCATGGACATCAGGGTTAGCCAAGTTGATTGTCCAAGATGTTTTTGTAGATGTAGATTTGTTAATTGAGCTGGCTAGGAAATATGATTCTCTTTCTAGAATCATTAAGAGAAATTATGGAAACCCCTTAGTTACATTGGATAGGGCATAATTCATGAGGGCTTTTCATATATATCATTCGTGCACCATGGAGATTGACTTGAAAATTTTAGAGAGTCAGTATATCAGAGAAGTCATCATTGTTGCCAAAATGATCCAAGCTCGTGTGCCTAAATCAAACAGGAATTACATAGCTGCTATAACAGGTCCCATTGCCCCATATTTTTATAAAGATTTGAGTTTTTATATGAAGTAAATTTCTTATGGGTTGTGTAAGGTTTTGGGGAAAGATGGGGGACTTGAAAGGATATATGCAGATATATTAATGATAGTTCTGGACCTCCAGAATTCTCATGCTAATACTGATTATGACTATATTCAGTATGTCATTGATCAAATACACTAAGGTCTTGTAGATGTCCACACTAATACAATCCCTAAGTTTATGCATTATTCTATTTTGATGCATTCAATTTTATATTTCAATATCAATATCATGGATGTACATAATTTGAGGCCAAGGATGCAGTATCATGGCCAACCAAACCTGTACAACTTTAGATTAGGGTTTGGAATTACACATCTAATGAGCATGAATTTTGTGCTTATCATAATTGGATTGCATATCCAATTTTAAGTCTCCTAGGTGTAAATGTGACTAGATTGCCAGTCAGGGTGCTACAACTTCTCAGGCCCTGTCAGTTTGTTGATAAGTGGATAGGAGATCATAACTGGGGAGATTTTTATTGTGGGTAGAACTTTACTCTGATGAGGGTTTATGGTTGTCCCCACCCCCCATACATACTTCCCAAATGTGTGCCCTAAAGGATAGAAATAATGGAGTTTATCTATCAACTCATGTGGACTGATAAGGAGCACCTGGCTTCACATAGAAAGGGTACTTTTACACCCCAAAAATTCAAGGTTACTAACTTCACTATCAGTAAAAGAGCATTAGATTCAATGAATCGATGGTTGGGTCATTAAAAAATGAATGTAGCTTTGTACAGGTATGTAGACCCAGAGGGTTTCATAAAGAGTGCAAAGAAATTGCTAACCCCAACCATCACTTCTATCAAAGAGCATGAGGAGTGTGTGGAAGAAGACCTCATAAGGAATATCTTGGAAGAAGATGTGGTAGCAAGAAGAACAGACCAATATTAGGATATGGTGAGTTTGGAACAACAAATAAGGAAAAAGGGGATTCCCTTTGGAGGTTTCTTCCATGAAGTGCCCTATTTACAAAGGCTCACAAATATGATAGAGTCTTACAATACATTGTACAATCAGCTTGAAGGGCTGATAGAGGACAAAGAAAGAGGCCCTAATAAGCCTCTACTTCAAAATATGAAGAAGACAGTGAGGGAGGTTATTCAATGCATAGACCTCCTCCCATGGATCAACCACCTCCAACAGAAGAGAACATAATAATGGACCTCACTAAGGTACCTGAGGCTGAGGTAACTAATGAACCCCTGAGGAAAAAACATAGGATAGAGTCAGGGGAGTCTTCTTAGGTTAGTATATAAGAGAAGAAGAAAGATAAGGTAAGTGCCTTAATCACTGGAGATAGGCCATATGATCATCTACTTAGAAAGTCCATCAGGGAAGGAAAAAGGGTCAAAAAGGATGATCAAGAAGAAGTTGAAATACCTCTTCTGTTGTGCTAGGATGAACGATAAATTCATCAAAATGAATTCATGATTGATGATGCATTCATCGAAATATAGGAGTTCAAGAATTTCTTAATCTAGAAGAAAAAAAAAGAAATGGGGTCATAGTTACAGTTGACAAAGGGCAGTTCAGTGCCAATTGAGGCCTTGCAAGCTTTACAAGAATATGACCCTGAGACTCAAACCATAACACTTGATGAGGCTAGGCAACTAGTCAAGTCAAGTGGAATGTTGCTTGTACCTAGTTGGGATCTTGCTTCAGCCATCATCATTGATCAAATCAGAAGGCAACCTTATGTAAAATTGTCCCCAGAGACACATGTTGGAGAAATGATTAGAGGATGTGGATATGATCCACGGTCCCAAACTTTAGTTATGTGGTCAATGACACCTAAGACACAAAATCCATCATTAAAAAGTGTGCAGGAGAAAATGGATGGGGATAAGATCATTTGGTCTATCCATAATACTTCTGACTTAGAGATATCTCAGGCTCTAACTCATTTTGCACATCTGAATGAGGCTAAAATAGAGCAAATGTCCATGAGATATCACAAGCTCTTTGATCAATCAAGTGCTATGGTGAAAGACAAAGATCTATGCTTGATAAAAATCAAAGCATTAGAAGAGCAAGTGGAGAAGTTGAACAAGAAACTACAAGAAGCCCCCAAGGCTATCCTTGCTCCACCTAAATAGGTTATGGATGCTCAAACTGAGACTATAGGGGATTTTACACCTGGAGTAGAGTAGGGCGATCAAAAGCATAACATAGTGGCTTTAGAAGCCTTGAGGAAAATTTTACAACATAGGATTGAAATCCTAAGAGGAATAGTTGATGTGGTACATAATGCTTACACTAAGCTACTTGACCTGAAAACAAAGGTCAATAACCACATTGCAACTTTGAATCCTTGTTTTTGCACTTGGTCAAGCAAGGTATCATTATTTGAAAGATTGGGAGCTTTGCAGCCACATAGGACAGATCTCCTTGATATTGTGCTGCAAGTGGGGGAAGAAATAGAGCAAATTGGAGAAACTTTGTCTTTATTCAAAGGCAAAGAAAATCAGGTACAAGCCAGGATCAATATGTTTGGCCCGGGTTATAACAAATTTATTCCTCCAATTAAGGGAGATGATGATCAGATCAAAGCAGTGGGGGAATGGAAGAACGAGTTTGATACTCTATTGCTTGTTAAAGAGGCATTTATAATAGATAATGTTGCTTTAGACATGGATAGATTTAATAGAACCTTGGATGAAGCATTTAAAGCAGAATCAGACTTCATCAAGTTTGTAACAGATATCAAGGTCATCACAGATGCTAGATGGGACAGACATAAGGCTCAACTACAAAGTGTTTGGGACTTTAATTGGCCTTTAGAGGCAGAGGTTACACAATGAGATATCCTCAAAAAGCCCAAGAAGAAAAATCATGTAGCCATTGACTTGGATGTACTGGATGAGGAGTGAAGTGACACTTGGCACCTGATCTTTGAGCACAGGGAGGATAATTATCATTAAGACTAGTATAAGTTAGCCTGTATTAGCGGTCACTAGGTCTCGCAATAACTACATAAGGTTATCCAAAATATCTGTGGACAAAGGTGCCAGCTATCAAAGACTTCAAATCATATCAAAGATTTGATTTCATATCAGATCATATACTCAAGTCTTTTCTCCACCGCTTGAAGGTGTAATAACTTTATTTTGTCTTCTAGCATTTTAGGGTTTAGCCTAGCCATCCGAAGCTTTTTGCATCCTTCTTCTCTAAGGATTCCAAGATGGCTAGTGCTTTCTATAAATAGCAAGATGTAACATAATGTTAAGGATGTTGAAATTATTACTGTGAGGCAGATTTCTCACTTTTGTCTAAGTTTTCAAGCTTTTAGCCTTTTGAATGTACTGAAGCATAAGTTCATTAATAAAATACAGTGGAGTTTCATATTCTATATCTTTGATGTCTTTTTTCATTTCTATTTAAATTCTTGTATTGTTTAATTTGTAAGGCATCTTAAATATACCAGTTATAAGGTAACTATGTGATTGCTTGTGAGTTTCTTTCAAGGAGAGTAAATCTTATGAGTGGTTCCAGAGGGTTATATCGCAGTGTAAGAATTTGATATAGGGGTTTGGGAATGAAAAGGTAGTCTGTAAGACATCCTATCTGAGCTACATATGCATTTTCATTATCAGTTTCTATGAATTTACATCTCATTTGACTCTTTGCCCGAGATTAGGCACTGGTCTTGGATTTGATATACATTTATTCATCATCAATCTTAAAACAAATGATTGTTTACTTTTTTGCTACTAAGAACTTCTATGCTTAATTAGTTGTATTAGAAAATACAATTTAATTTGTTGATTCCTTGGAGAGAGAATCATTAGGTTAGCCTTCTTGAGTAAAGAACTCTAAAAAGAAGAAGGATGAGAATCCTTATTACACTATTGTTTTTTGTTGTCATGTTCATAGTATGACTTGTTAAGCTCTGTATTAAACTGGTTATAGTCATTTGTAAGGTGTTTTATCAGTTATTACAGTAAAAAAAAATAGTTAAACCAATATAAACCCTGATCCTTTGTTAAGCTTATTGTGAAGCAGTGACTTGTATAAGGTACACCCGCTTGAGTCTGTGAAGCTCAAAGAAGGAGGACTTATCCTCATTAATTAGACTTTTACTTGCATGAGTCAGGAGTTGGGAATATAAGAGTTAAGCATTTATGCTATATTAATGTTTTGTAAGAAAAAGTGCTAACATATAGCTCTCCCCAAAGCTTCAACCATTATGGTGAAGAGGTAGGGAGAAATCGGATCCCCTTGCCGGATCCCCCTTGATATCTCAAAGAACCCTTCCGGTGTGCCATTTATCAAAACAAATATCATGGGCGTAGATATACATTCATATATAAGATTAATTGAGCTTTTAGAAAACCCAAAGGCCTCTAAACATTTACATAGGAATCTCCAGTCAACTTTGTCATATGCTTTTTTGATATCTAATTTGATAAGCATACTAGGAGACTCATTTTTTTGAACCGAGTGTATAGCTTCTTGGGCTATAATTACTCCATCATAAATTGACCTACCAGGTACAAAGCCAGTTTGTTCCTCACTAATTAGAAGAGGAAGGAATTTTTGGAGCCTAATAGTTAGAGTTTTGGATAACAATTTATATAGAGTATTACAAAGCGTAATTGGTCTAAAATATTACGATTTCCAGGTTTATTTTTTTTGGGTTAAGAGTTAAAAAGGTGTTATTGACTTCTTTCAAGATTTTACCTGAATTTCTAACTCCTTCCAGCGCCTCTGTGACCTCTATTCCTATGAAGTCCCAACACTTTTGATAAAAGCCTACTGAAAAACCATCCGGGCCTGGTGATTTATTTGGGTTCATTCACATTAGAGCTTCCTTGACATCGATAATAGTAAATTTTTCTAATAGGGATTTATTATGTTGTGGTGTTATTACTTTGGGAATATGTTTTAGCATCTCATTTTGTTCGTGAAGGTTAGAGGATCCCAGATTGTTAAGTATGTCTTTAAAGTAGTTGATTGTTTCATCCACTATTTCTTTAGGTTGTTTTAGAACCTCCCCATCTTCAGTCTTTATTGATTATTTTGTTGGCGACTCTCCTCTATTTAGTGCTGTTATGAAAGAATTTAGTATTTCTATCTTCTGCTTCTAACCAAGATTCCCTGGATTTTTGATGCCAGAAGATCTCTTCTTTAGTCAGTACATCTTCATATTCGGTTAGTAGCTTCTTCTCTTTCACATATAACGCCTCATCCATACCTAAGCTAATGACCTGTGAGTTTACCTTCTTCAGTTTCTCCTCTAAAGCCATCTTTTTCTCAAATATATTATCAAATTTTTTTGAATTCCATTCTAACAATTTCCTTTTAATGATCTTAAGTTTACTGGCAACTATATACATTTTTGAACCTGAAACCTATGCTTCCTCCCACCATTGTTTAATTAAATTTAGAATATTTTCATCTTGGAGCCACATTTGTTAAAATCTAAATGGGCAATTCTTTGGCCTGAAATCCACTAAGATTTGTAATTGAACAGGGCAATGATCTGACCCATAAATGGGAAGTATTTCAGCACTAAGAGTTGCATTGACATCAATTAGGCTGCCATGGAGAAAAAATCTATCAAGCTTTTCTAGAATGTTGCAGAAGTCTTTCCTTCTGTTACTCTAGGCGAAGGAGTTATCTTCAGTATGTATTTCAAGTAGCGAGTTTCTGGTTACCCAATCTATGAGATCGTTGGCTGCTTGTGGCAATTTATTAATACCTCCTCTCTTTTCAGAAAGCTTGGTACTGGTGTTAAAATCTCTACCAATTAAACTAATTTGGTTGGGGTTAGAACCAAGAAAAGTCTCAATTTCCTTCCAGATCTGGAGCTTATCTTTCGTTTGTGTAGGGCCATAGACATTTATAAGATTAAAAACTAGATTGTTTATGAAGTTTCTTACCTGACCAGTCATCCAATTTTGGTGCTTTTCTAAAACATTGAAAGAAACAGATCTAGGGTCCCAAATGATGGCTAGTCTACCAGAAGCTCCTATGACCAGTGACTCTTCTAGGTTTCTAAATCCGAGTTTCTTTTTAAATATTAGTGCTTCTTCCCTACACATCTTAGTTCTTAGAGTAAAATTATATCTACCTTAGTACTATTAATGTAGCGTTTGAGAATATTATATATTCAAGAAATATAATAAAAAATTTAGCTAATATTTTTTTAAAACATGATTTTAATTACAATTAACTAATATTAGTTCAGACATTTTAATTTAATTAATTAATTTAATAATTCAAAAACCACACACTTTCATAAAAAAAATTTAAATTTTTTAATCCCATTGATTTATTGTATTATTTTAGTTTTCATGATAAATTTCATACCATTGCACAGGTGAAACCTTGCATAAACGGCTATTATCATTATAATGTACTATAACGGCAAGTAGCACTTCTTTTTATCTTCGTCCAATAAAAAAAATACAAATTCCACTATAACAACTTTGACTACATTTAAAAAAAAAAAAAAAAAAGCCAAAAAAGCAAAAATAGAAGTTCGTAATTGCAGATGCGAGGGTTTACTTTTAGACGGTTAAAATAGAAACTGCCCCATCTCAATAATCGAGTTTAATTTTCAGACATTTGAATTTCCGATCTTTAAAGCTCTCTGCTTCAGATCGATCAACTATATAATTTAGTAATCGAGTAAGTGCATTTTAATGTCCTCAAATTCGGATTTGCTACCCTCTGCACATGTAGTCTCAATAAATTAGTATGGTCTTTCAAATCATTTTCGTTTTAATGACAATTTCGAAAGCATTTGGTATTTCATTTGATCAGTTGAAAGTAATAGAGGAAAAACAATTCGCTGTTAGAAAATGTAATGTGCTGGAATTGTCAAATTCAGATTCTAAAAAAACTAAAATTAATCTTTCAAGATCCGGTAGCGCTGCGTTTGGGATTTCTTAGGTTAGAACGCTTGTGAGTTCATGCTTTTGAAATGGTCTCAGAGCTGAGATTACTGTTAGAACTCGTAAGTTAATAGTACCGGATCTCTGCAAACCCATACCATGTCCAAGCATCTCCATAATACCTATAGTTCTTATGTTCAAGGTAAGAGCAGTGTCAAGGGCTCCATAATACCATTTCCCGGCATCTCCTTGGGAAACCCTACTTTTGAGTACTAGCCGATCTCAAAATTAAGAGAATTAATGAAAGAGGCTCAAATAAGTGATGTAGGGTGTGTATGCATTTCGCGCTCTCTGGAACAGTAAAGAATGAACCTACATCTTATATTGACATTTATTTGAGGATGTCCATGGAAAACCCTAAGTTCAAGTACTGACTGATATCAAAGTTAAGAGAATTGCCGAAAGAGGCTCAAATAATTGCTGTACAGGATGGTGTACATGCACTTTCAAGCTCACTGAATTCCACTAGAATGAATCTAGACCTTACATTGACCTTTCTTTGAGCCCCTTTGGTGAATGCAAAAGTTAATAGTGGTGTCAGGGGGAGCAGTTCAGGTCTAGTAGTAGCATGCTCTAGACTGCCCATGTGAAGTCCAATGTTCCAGTAATATCTTGTCTCCAAGATAAGCTAAGAGTGGGAATGGTGTCAGGTCTGGGACCTCAGTAGCACCATCCCCAAACATGATCATGGGAAATCCTGGGTTCAAACTATCCGAGTATTAGCTAGTCCATAGTTTACAACATGGTAGTGCACTGGCCCCGGAGCTCAGTAGTGTAACACCTCGTATTCCCATGGAAAGTCTTAAGTTTGAGTTGTAGCCTGTCCTTGGTTTGGTGTACAAGTTAGGTTCAGTTAGCTCAGATTGTTATGGGGGTCAAAGTATGGCGCCCCCATCGTTCACGGGAATTCCTATGTTTTCTGGGTTTCAAGCCCTAGTTAGTCCTTGCTTTTCAATTTCTGTACATTGTAGGGACTTGTTTTGGTTTTGGGGTAAATAGGATAAACACATTACTATACTATAAATTCAATAGTTTGATAATTAAGCCTCCAAGTCATTCAATTTTATTGGACAGTGTGTTGAAGGGATATACTTCTACAATCTTTCACTTCAACAAATTCTACAGTGAGAGGAACATTATAAGGGTGAGATATGTTGACTCAGTGCATGTACATTTGGTCTAGTCAAGGTTTAAATTTTATTTGATTTGTTTCTTTGAACATGCATTCTGCCATTTCAACTGATTTCTTTATTCTATGGCTCTAAAATTACAGTTAACTGCTGTGACTTTTATAGTCTTCTTCCAGTGCTGAAGAATGAATGTGGAACGAGTGGGAGATGTGGTGTATTCTGATTATAGGCATCTAATTGGAGTAGAAGAGGAAGAATTTCCGACACATCTAAATAGTAATATTAATGACATGGGCCCTTACTTAGCTGTATCTGCTGATAATCTATCTATAAAATATATTGGACAAGGAAGAACAGATTTCGATGTTGGATCGATACAGGCTAACTACCCTGCTCCCATTAAGAAGCTTCTATATTACTTTGAAATGTATGTTGAGAACAAGGGATGGCGGGACAGAGTTTCTATTGGCTTCACTGACCAACACTTTCACACGTACAGACAACCAGGGTAGGAYGTTTTTGCTTCYGTTTCAAATTTATAYTTATTTGAATACTTTTATATGTACATTTAGCTGTGTAGAATCCAATTCTATATATTAAATTTAGAAGTATAGAAGTAACGTTACTCTAGATCCTGATGGTGCAGAGTTCAAATTTCCTCTTCAAACAATTCCAAAACCAGATATGACAGTACTCAGTTGGAAGAAATTTCACGTCATAACAGAAAATTGTATTTTTCCTTTCCGGAAAGCTATTGTTTGGCCTCAGAAAATATCCAAAAGTTCTGAAATTCAATACTGGACAGCTATAGTCATTGGATGAGCTCAATGGTAAGTCAGTGGAGCTCTCAACATGAGGCTGACTGTCAAACTCTCGAATGACATGTTCAAGTGTAAAATTGCATAATATTCCGCATCCAATTTTAGTTACAGCATATTTCAATGGTTAAGACCAGGTATAAGTACTGGATGAATTTGACAGAATAATTCAAGGGGCATCTAAGATGAAGGCCTCCTTGCAATGGGGCATTTTACAAGTGTAAAAAAATGACGGTCTAGATTGCCATTATAGCAACATCTTTAGCTATCAAATAGCAAGAGACACGCTTCTATTCTAGGACAAATAGGAATAGAGCATAATAGAAACATCAAACCTGTCATACATAGTGTCAAGAGATAAAACAGAGACAGAAGAAAACCATGGAAGGTCAGGCAGGCTGATGTTTAATGCACACACGTGAATGTGCCCTTTGAAAATTTTAGGCACAATGCAATGGGACTTGGTTTTATGGGACCATTTTCTAGGATATGTATTTTAAAATATTCATTAGTCTTTCATAGAAAGCAATAAAACAATGAAAGGTTGGAAATTTTAGAGTAGAAGAGAGTGCTAGGGTCAAGGTGAAGTAAAGGACTAAAATATAATATTGGGATAGCATTGGATATTGTGTACAAGCTTTTTAATTATTTGGATAATTTTTTTTCCCAGCAGCTGTCCGTTCTGAGATTCTCAACTGGTTTTCAATGACTCATTGGTAACTGGAGAGTTATCTTTTTCAAGCGTTACTCATAAGTTTGTTGAACATGGATTGAAGGAATGGAGTCAAAGAAGATTGTGAACCCACTTTAGAAATCACAAGGATTTGCCATATTGATTTGGTGTTAGAGCCACACATGTAGCTCAGAGAGGAACTGCTTTTTGTTGGGGAAGGAGAGGAAGCTAAATGCTTAGATCTGAAAGAATGGTTGGTGATCTCCTTAGAGGAATATTAGCCTTAGGAATGAGATTATGTTTGATGACTTGTAAGGTGAGACAAAAGCAAATAGCTCTCAAAGTAGAGGACTGAATTTAATTAGAAGATTCATGGAAGCTATATCAAAGCAAGACATGCAAACTTTATTTGAAGTTCTGGAGTATCAATTGGTTTTGACTCCACATACATCAATACTTTGGAATGAAGAGCTTGAGCAATATTTTTGACATGGAGAATAAATATAACAACAGATCATTGGAGGAGGATGAATACACAATTTCAATGATGAAGTCCCTGTCGTGCTGTAGTTGAATGATTTGTAGAAGGGTTTGTCTGAGACAAGGCAGATAAAAGCTCAGATTGTGGGCAAAGATGCTTCAGAATTTCAGGCCCAAAATTTGCTCCAAAGCTATCAAAATACCCTATATGTGCCATTACAAAGTTTCAAGGAAAAATGATTTATTGGATCCTGAAATTGCTGAGCAATTTAGAAAAATGTAGATTCAAACAAATGCGCACAAGATGTCAGGCAATCTATGATGGAAATGGTGAAGCTATATTGTGTGGAGGAGCTCTTCCAATATGCATTTAAGGTGGAGTAAAAATGCTACAGAATAAAAAACCAAAAAGATGAGAACAGTAGATTCAAGCTCATGACAAAAAACAGTGTAAATAAATCAAAATAAAATAAAATATTAAAAATACAATAAAAATGTGTGCCTCTATATATATTACTATATCTATATCTCAAAATACTTACCTAAAATAGAAACGAAACTAAATAAAAGCTATTATGATGACTGTTGTAATTTGCTATTGATATTGTTGTAATTTTTATCTTTCATCCAATAAAAAAAATTAAAAATTATGCCAGCATACAAATTCCACTATAACAACTTAATAAAACAAAAATAGAAGGAAAAACAAAGTAAAAATAGAAGTTCGTAAAAGCAATTTCGAGGGTTTACATTCAGACGGTTAAAAATAGAAACCGCTCCATCTCAATAATCGAGTTTAATTTTCAGACATTTAATTTTCTGATCTTTAAAGCTCTCTGCTTCAGATCAGTCCGCTATTTAGTAATCAAGTAAGTGCATTTTAATGTCCTCGAATTAGGGTTTTAGGATTTGCTATACTTTGCATATATAGTTTCAATAAATTATAATGATCTTTCATAGTATTTTCATTTTAAATCACAAATTTGAAAGCATTTGGTATTTCATTTGACCAGTAGAAAGTAAAAGAGGAAAATAAAATTAGTAGCTAGAAATTATGATGTGCTGCAAGGTCAGATTGAGAGTCTAAGAAAACTAACATTAATCTTTGAGGATCTGGTAGCTCTGCGTTGGGGATTTCTTAGGTTAGAACACATCTGAGTTTATTCTTTTCAAATGGTCTCAGAGCTAAGATCAGTGTTAGAACTCGTAAGTTATAGTACCACACCCTTGCATGCCCATGGGAAGTCTTATGTACAAGGTAAGAGCAGTGTCAGGGCTCCATAATACCATGCCCCAGCATCTCCTTGGGAAGCCCTAATTTTGAGTACTAGCAGATCTCAAAGTGAAGAAAATTGCTGAATGAGGCTCAAATAAGTGCTGTATGGTATTTATGCACTCCACAATGCTCTGGAATCGTCTAGAGTGAATCTACACCTAACATTACCATATATTTTACAATGTCCATGGAAAACCCTAAGTTCGAGTACTAACTGATCTCAAAGTTAACGGAATTATGGAAAGACACTCAAATGACTGCTGTACTGTGTGGTGTATATGCACTTCAAGCTCACTGAATTCCTCTAGAATGAATCTATAACTTCCATTGCTCTTTCTTTGAGCCCCTTTGGTGAATGCCAAAGTTAATAGTGGTGTCAGGGTGAGTAGTTCAGTTCTAGTAGTACCATGCTCTAGCCTGCCCATGTGAAGTCCTATGTTCCAGGAATAGCTTGTCTCCAAGCTAAGCTAAGAGTGGGGAACAGTGTCAGGTCTGGGATCTCAGTAGTACCATGCCCAAGCATGACCATGGAAGTCCTGAATTCAAACTATCCGAGTAGTAGCTGGCTGCTGGTCCATAGTTTTCAATATGGTAGTGCACTGGCCCTGTAGCTCAGTAGTGTAACACCTCATATTCCCTTGGAAAGTTCTATGTTTGAGTTGTAACTTGTCTTTGCTTTGGTGTACAGGTTAGGCTCATTAGCCCAGATTGTTATGAGGGTCAAAGTATGGCACCCCCATTGTTCTCGGGGATTCCTATTTCCTGGGTTTCAAGTTCTAGTTTGTGCTTTTCAATTTCTGTACATTGTAGGGACTTGTTTTGGTTTGAAATAATAGTGGTAAATACATTACTATGCTATTAATTCAATATTTTGATAATTAAGTCTCTAAGTGGTTCGATTTTATTGGACAGTGTGTTTAAACTTTAAGGGATATTCTTTCTGCAATCTTTTACTTCAACAAATTCCATAGTGATAGGAACATTATATGGGTGAGATTTGTTGACTTGGTGCATGTAGATTTGGTCTTGTCAAAGGTTAAAGTTTTATTTGCTTTGTTTGTTTGAACATACATTCTGCCATTTCAACTAATTTCTTTATTCTATGTCTCTAAAATTACAGTTAATTGCTGTGACTTTTATAGGCTTGTTGTAGTGCTGAAGAATGAATGTGGAACGAGTGGGAGACGTGGTGTACTCTGATTATAGGCACATAATTGGAGTAGAAGAGGAAGAAGTTCCGACGCATCTAAATACTAATGACGTGGGTCCTTATTTAGCTGTATCTGCTGACAGTCTATCTGTAAAATATATTGGACAAGGAAGATTGAATTTCAATGTTGGATCATTACAGGCTAATTGCCCTGCTCCCATTAAGAAGCTTCTATATTACTTTGAAATGTATGTTGAGAACAGAGGACAGCGGGGCACAGTTTCTATTGGCTTCACTGACCAAAACTTTCGCAAGTACAGACAACCTGGGTAGGATGTTTTGCTTCTGTTTCAAATTTACACTTATTTGGATTCTTTTATATGTCGATTTAGTTTTGTAGAATTCAATTCTATGTAGTAAATTTCAAAATA
>MU224074.1:2115753-2145528 GCA_018584345.1 Thuja plicata | reverse complement strand
AGCATCATGAATCATGATCATACCATCATATACCTCAAGTGCAAGTTCAACGTCAAAGATTTAAGAATCAAAACATTAAAATTAAATCATTACATCAGTTCAAGTATCATTGTTTTAAGTTCAACTATTGAATTAATAATATATTGATATTCTTCTTCTTCATCATCATCTTCTATATGGAGCCTAATAAGACTCGAAGGTTAATTTTTCCCCACTTTTATCGGTGCAGTTTCGACCCCAAATTATTAAATGGGGGTTTGGGGGCGAAGTTATTTTTCAGCTCCATAAGACATCAAATCATAAATGTATGTAAGATGAAAGACACAAAAAAAAGATTAAAAAAAAAGTATTTTTAAAATTTTTTTGACTTGACAACCGATTCATGCCGGTTCATACATGGCGATTCATGCCAAAAAACTGCCGATCTGATTCACCGGCTCCAAAAAAATCGGGAGCGGTGAATCAAATCGCGATTCACGTGATTTAGAGGCGATTCTCGTTACTTTGCTGCAAATACATAATGATAAAATCAAATACAATCAGATTGTGCAATATTTTGGAAATACTTTTAAACTTTTCCAGATTGATTCCAAAATGACTGCTGCAAGTTGATGCCAACAATAGAGAAATCTGCCTGTAGACACAATATAGAAAGAGTGCTGCAAACTAACGCCAATACAAAGAGCGGCTAGCTGCTGCAATAAACCAGATTAAACAACTCCAACGCCCAGCTGCAAGAACAAGCAAAACGCTAAATCTCCAACCAGCTACGTTCCTTCTCTTCTTCACTAAGCAATGAACAAGAACCTGTAAATCTGATCCAGCTGAGGGCTAAGTCCCAACTGATCCGTTCTCAGCCACTAGGGTTTGGCGTCCTAGGTGAGAAATGCTGATCCAGAGCAATGACGTCCAAAATAGGTTTCAAAAATGATAAAAGATGCCATCCATTAGGTTCTCATCGCCTTATATCCCTTTTCCATTGCAAGTCGAACCCTAATTGAGAATCGAGAGTGCACTTTAAAAATAAGTGATATTTTCTTAATTATGGTGTCCAGACTATAGAGAAAATATTACTTTATTAATATTAAATAGCCCCGCAAACCAAAAAGACCCTGGAAGGTGACAATCATATAGCAAATTGCGAGACCTTTCCGACGAGCTATAACACAGGCCTCTGAAGTCAGAAAACTCCTTATTTCACCAAAATGGCTATATACATAGCCTTATTTAAAATATTAAAACACTAACTTAGGAAAATATTTAAATATTTTAAAATATATTAAAATATATCCAAAATAGCCATAGAATACCCGAAACACCCCAAAATCCTGAGACTGAATATGTCACCTGCCTGTGACTGATGCCGGACAACCTGGGACAACTGGCAGTCTCATCCCTAAAATCTAGGGTTGCTCCTAGAAACTAGGAAACACACCTAAATCTGCTGAAACTGAAACCAAGGGATGACCTTATAGAACCTCAAATCTGGAAGCTGACACCACCTCCTAAACAGTAAGAATCCCCCTCCTAAAAAGTAGGAACTGCCTCCTAAAATCAAGGAACTGCACTGCAACACTATATTTACCACCATGTCACCTGTCTGTGACTGATGCCGAACGAGATGGGTCAATTGGTAGTCCCATCCCTAAAATCTAGGGATGCTCCTAGAAACTAGGGAACACACGCTGTCATCCCAAAACTGAAACCATGGGATGGTCCAGTGGGACCTCACATCTGGAAACTGCCACATCCTCCTAAAAAGTAGGGATATCCCCTAAAATCTAGGAACTGCTCCAAACTGGCTCCAAACTGCTTGTAAAGCCAAAATCCGGTCATTGTATGCACTGAATGAGTCCCTATCCATCTCCGCTAGCCTACGAGACTCCAAAGATAGGCCAACTCCTCCGTCTCTGATGTCCACTCTAGAAAGGGGACATGACATTAGATATCAAATAGAGAGAGCCATTATAGGACAGATAGGAATAGAGCATAATATAAACATCAAATGTGTCATACATAGTTAGTGTCAAGAGATAAAACAGAGACAGAAGAAAACCATGGAAGGTCAGGCAGGCTGATGTTTAATGCACAAACGTGAATATGCCCTTTGAAAATTTTAGGCACAATGCGATGGGACTTTCTTTTATGGGACCTTTTTCTTAGAATACGTGTTTTAAAATATTCATTAGCCTTTCTTAGAAAGCGATAAAACAATGAAAGTTTGGAAACTTTCTATGTTACCTCGAGTTTCCGGGATGTTTTTTTTTGGGCCGGAGTAGGGGACGACTATATATATATATATATATATATTTCAAATATATTCATGAATTTCTGAATTACGTAACATTGCACATTCATCATAGTAACATAATTTAAAATTATCAATTCCATTCATCAAATCAGCATAGAACATAGCATCAAATCGAATCATCATCTAAGAATACTAAAGTCTAAGAATAGGAACATAGGATGATATCAAATGAATCAAATGAGAGATTCAATCTACTACTACGCATTGAACGAATCAATCTGCCGTAGCTGGGCGATATGCTTAGACTTTAGAGCCCTTGCTTGTGGTTTTTGGAGAAGAATTGAATTTATTGTGCCAAATCGTTCCTAGACAGGTAGCAACCATCTTGTCTGGGCAGTAATCAGCTACAACAGTGTATTTCTGGGCGCTTATTGCTGCTATCAGAGTATTATCAAAGCTGGAAATGATTTGAGCATTCCTCAACCCAGCGATAGTCATTTCCAGGTTTGCGATATGAATATCAAACCAAAGTCTAATTTACAGTCATTTTCAGGTCCGGTTTGTTGAACAAAGGTTTGAATTTTTAGTCATAGTTGGATGCTAAGTTTGTAATGACTTCTAAAAAAATAAACTTTCAACATATGTTATTTTAAACATAACATATTTTTTTATTTTAATGACTTCCAACTCGTGGGGCCCATGAATGGGTAAACAATTGCCATTTATGATTGTTTCTTTGAATTAAATTTTATTTTGAAATCGGAAACTTCAAGCTATCCTCGGGACGGACGGGAAACAACTACATAGTCCCCGGGACGATCAATGCCAGCTAAAAATGCGTTGACCGTTTCCGAAGTTTCGGGGATGTGTTCCCGATTTTTCTGCTTGGGTGGGGACGACTTGGAAATGTTTCCGGCCGTCCCCAAGTCCTCGAAATGCCCAAGTCCTCGAAATGGAGACGGTTTCCGAAACCTTGGGCTTAGGGCCAAAAATGCGTCCCTGGGTAACATAGGAAATTTTAGAGTAGAAAATATTACAATGGAATTGCTTGATTTTTTCGAAAAAATGAAATGTGCATATGTAGGCAATCATTGAAAAAATGAAATGTGCATAGGGCCAAAAACGCGTCCCTAGGTAACATAGGAAATTTTAGAGTAGAAAATGTTACAATGGAATTGCTTGATTTTATTGAAAAAATGAAAAGTGCATATGTAGGCAATTACATTGTTGATGTTTCCGAAAGAACACCGAAGATTAATTAGAAACAAATCTAATCTACCTAAAATACATTATTGACCACTAAATTATATATGCAAATATTTTTCTAATACCCCCTTGTTGATGAGTGTTTTATGATCACACCGACACAGAATAAAGTGCCAAAGGACACTCTATTCTCTCTTGAGCAAAGATACCATGTATGCTAAGATCGCAAAAAGATCATAGAGGCGACTCCAAGGTTCCGATTGCGTACTTGCGACTTTATGTTGGATTTGAGCTCATTTGGCTTGATGTATGCTGGTAATCCAAGGGGGCTTATACTATTCACTCTACATTTATCAACTTTCTTTGCGAATGATATGGCAATATAGGCACTTGATCTAATAATAACAAGACTTTTAAAATAAATTGCAAGTAGATTAAGGGTCAAAAGTCCTATTCTAATCCTAGAATACAAGAGATAATGAATGGCATTATGAATCCTACTAGACTTAGCTTTGTCATCAACTTTCACCAAACTAGTGCAATCTTCTATGGTTGATAATGGATATTCAAATCATCATTAACAACATCAACACCAAATATATAATGCATATCAATGAGTAAACAACAATGGAAGTTAAGCTTATATTTAGATTCTAGTTGACCATGCAAAGTGACTTCCAATCAGCAAATCACAAGTAGTATGAATTAGTCGAGCTTCACAAAGGTTTATTCATAATTCCTTTTATCCAACTAAAACAATTGAAATACTTAAAGCAAATTCTAAACTATGTTGAGAGATCAAAGAACCACACAACACTCCACAATCTTCACTAAATCACCAAACTTCAATGATTAATTTGAATTATGACAGCATACAAGTGACAATTCTCCAAAGACTCCCCCATTTACAAATGAGAGGAGGGTGGTTTATATAGGAGTCTCAAATACAATGAATGGCTTGGATTGATTTGAAACCAATGGCCAAGATCATCTCAAAGAAACCCTAATTAGGTTGCTACAAATATTAAATACATATCCAATGACAATAAAGCACCACTTTATGGGCCAACAAGAAAATTACATTATTTTGAAATACATGTCCACTTGAGAATGCATTCCACATGTTCATTTGGAATAATTTGATCAGATGAGGATGAGTGGATGCCGCCGCATTATTTAGCAATTTTTGTTTCAATTCCACTTTTCTATCCTTGCCTCTTTGGAAATCTTTTACTTGAGACATTCTCGAAATGGTTCTCGAATCTTGACATCTTAACTTGTATCTCTCTCCATGACTTGAACTTGTAGACTCTCATCTTCTCTTGTATTGACTTGGACCATGAATTTCCTTATTCCATAAGATGTGTATATTTGCACTTCAATCACCATCCTTGGTGTGTTGATCTTGAAACTCACCATGTAATTTTCAACTTGAACCTTGGAAACCTTAGTGCTGGGTGTAATTCACATGCTTGTTGGGAATTTCGTTCATGCCTTAAGATTTTTCATTAAACATGGATTAGAAATCAGGCATTTATCCAGACAACATGCTTATTTGGGTTGGAAATTGGGATGGTGTTGGGATTTTCTCCAAAAGATCATTCAATTTTTTTTTTATTTCCAAAGTTTGGATTCGTGTCTTGGATCTTGGAATGGCATTGCAAGCCCTCAAATCAGATCACATTCCCTTGAGTAGATTGGATTTTACCTTTGGACAAGCCAATTTCCACCTTTCATTTTTATGATTTTCTTCACATGCTTGGACTGAAATCACAAGCTCTTAGGGAATTATTCCAAAGAAAGGTTGAATTTTCACACTTGATTGGAATTCCATTTCAAGGCAAATTGGATTTTAGCAAGTGCTTTGGAATTACATCATCAACAGATTGGAAGTTTGAGCCATGCTTGGACAAACATCTCACCCAAGTCGAAAATCTTCATGCTATTGGGACAAAGTCTCACAAGTTGGGAGGGAATTTGCCATGCGTTGGGAATGCCTTCTCAATCAGGTTCATAGCTTCTGTGATCATGATAGAACCAGACCCTGGCGTGTAATGTCCCCGTTCTCAAATAGGATTTAATAATAAATAAGAAAAAACAAAATTAATGAATAAATAAATAATGGTAAATTATAATATAATTTATTATTTATATTACGAATATCATAATAAAAGAATATTATATATATAATATAATATAGTATCTACTATCATTAATAAATGAATATAATAATATAACGAATGAATAGTAATAATAATAAAATTAATATATTAAAAAATTTATAATAATATTAAAATTAAATAATAATTAATAATGAAATAAATAATATTCATTAAGTTAAAATCAATACACCTTCATTCTGCTCAAACGATTAAATATTTCCTTGACGTAGCATAGAGCATCACTCTCTTTGATCATTCGGCAAAAATATTTAAAAGTTGCCAATATATTTTAAACCTTTAATCACCAAAATATATTCGAGTGCTAATGTATATTTCAATTAAATATTAATATATATCCCTGTGAGAAGCTCACAACAAATCATTAATCACAGTAGTCTTGGAATGATGCGATACTACTTCCCTTCAATACCTTCCATCATACGTATGGCCCATACATAGATTCACAAGTGAAGACCAATGGCGACCAACTTGAAAAAGGTATTCTGGCAAAATTGACAATAAAGATAGTCTTTGATTATATATGCAGCGATTAGAGAATGGCATAGTAAGCATATTAGAGGCATCGAGAAGCAACTTACTCAATGTTTAGTCATCTCTAGGGATCGATGGCATCAGATGCCTTAGTTACTTTGTGTCCTATTAGTCAAGGGACGATGAAAACCATGACCCTAATTAATTAAGGAAGAGCTATCCTTAATCAGTTAGTTTATTAAAAGGATTCAATCTCTTAAAAGAGAAAGGATATGTCATTTGAGGATTAAAAGACAACTTCTCACATCATGTCCTATCATGGAGTATTTAAGGGTAGTCGCAAGATCTTTCAAACGCATAAAATAGGAAATTTATCTCTCAATATTCAGACGCTGTTTTGTTTAGTCATCATTGGAAAACCTTAAGACATTAATTAGAGAAAATCTTATTTCCTACATGTTCAAATCAGTATCAACCATAAACATATCATAATAGATCAAACAGGAGAAAAGGATAAAGTGGAGGTTTAGAACGAATAGTTTTCCTTCAGCTTTTCCTTTACTCATTTCTTCTATAGATTACTCGAGGGGAGCAGCAAGATCCTTTGTTTAGATGGATAAGTATAAGTATTCAAATCAGAAATAATGTCATCTTTAAATTACTAAAATCCTTCATTTTTAGATCTGTGAATATATATCACAATCCTTGTTTGAGAACACAATTTCAAAGCCTATAAATAAATCAGTCCTTGTCATCATAAAAGCATTTGGGCAACCACATTAATTGATTTCCTTACTCCTTTACGAGTCAGTGGTATAACCAAGATATATTCCATTTGAGAAGTCCAAAAACAATAGATTCATTATAATGTTAATCATTAAGAGCCAAGGCAAACTTAAAATAATTTCACAGGGAACATTACAAATACAACCCTAATTGGGAGTTTTAGAGCAAATTGAGTTAGGTCCTGCTTGGGGACATTACAGTGGTATCAGAGCATGATACTGCCATCCTGCGGGGTAAGGATAAAGTAAGGGCATTAAACAAACTATAACAAATACATTAACTTAACTCATTCTACGATAAAGCAAACAAATTCACACATCAATCAGATACAAATTCTTTAGCGAACCCACAAAGGAGACTCATTTTGAGAATGGATTTGAAAAATAGAGGAATACAACAAGGGAGATATAAATAGAAATATGAAGTAAAAGGAGTTCACGATAATGACTGAGAGATTTAGTGGGACCCAAAATACATTCCATCGTCAATATTGGAGCCTTCCCATCCGAGACTATGATAGTGTGCCACGATATAAAGTAAAGATTGATCTATGATGATTAATAAGCAATCACAAGAGAACATAGCGACAACTTCCTATTTATGATTAATTAAATTAAAATATAATAATCATTAAACAAGGTATGACCTTTCCATTATGGAGGGTATAAAAGGATGGAATTCTCAATTATAGAAGGTATCCAAGAAGGGATAGTCATATGGAAAGAGATATCAAATTTATGAATAGAAAATCAGATGTGATTGAAATAATACAACAATCGGGAGATATGATCCTTTAAAGGGAAATCTCTTTTAAAGAGAGGTATTTCCTTAATGAGATATAAGTATTATGTCCCCTTTCTGAGAGATAGGAGATGAGTTGATGGTTGTGTTAGACCTATTTCAAATTTTAGCTTGATTCTGTGATTTGCTCTTGTTTCTGCAATTGTTTTAGGTATCTGGCCCTTAGGGTTTTGTCTTCACCATGAAAATATATCTTAAACCGTAAACCCTCATGCCTCTTTTCTAATTTGAAATTACTTTTGTAACTTAAATATCTGTATAAAGTCATGTGTCTTATGTCTCGGCGGGGCCATCTTTATTTCCCTAAGACTTGTCGTGGTCTGGTTTTAATTTTTCCTACTTTGCCTAAATCCCGACATGTTTTATCTTTACTTGTCCGAGGAATATTCTTTATTTGGCACTTCTTGTTATCTCCCAATCTCCAGAAGATTTGGAATATGCTCTTTTCATTCGGAGATTGCGCGCAGGCCATAGATCTCAATCTTGATTGTATGGTTGGCGCTAGATCGCTGGACGAAGTCAGTGTCAACTCTTTTATTGGGAGATAAAGCGCAGACCGTCGATCGTGATCTAATCCTGTGGATGGCGCTAAGTCTCGTAATGTAACCTTGGTCAAGCAAAGCATTGGGAGATTCAGAGATACCTTTATCTCTGAATCTTGTGATTTAATCATGGTCGAGGCAGGGGTTACTTTTGCTCTTTGGTCGATAGATCTTTGAATGAACCTGAGGTCAAGTTAATTGTTCTGAGATTACGCGCAGGCCATCAATCTTGTGGCTGGCGCTAAATCTCCAAATGAAAGTCAGAGAGTTTCTATTCAACGATCTGGCGAGGGCGGTTGATCTTGTCATGTCCTTGTCTTGATCGTGCGGTCTGCGCTCAATCTCGAGATAGACTCTGGGGTTATGAAATGTTTCAGCGACTTGGCATGACCTTTATCTCTGAATCTCCAGATAAACTCGTGGTTAAGTCAAGGTTTGGTTAGGTTTATTCAACGACTCAGAGATAAGCTTGCTAGCGCGTGATCTCCAGATTTGACCCGAGTTAATGTTAACTTGCCATGGTCAGGATTTTCCTTCAGTCGCTGAATCTCTAGATTGATGCTTGACTCAGGTAAAGTTAAGGTGGGCCAGGCGAGATTAAATCAGAACCGTAGATGATGAGATAGATCAGAGGGTTGGCGCTTGATCTCGTGATGGAACCAGAGTTAACAAAAGTATTCAGTGATTCAGAGATACAATTATGTCTGAATCTCCAGATTTGATCGTGGTCAAGAAAGTTACTCAAGGTCAAGGATGGAGTTCGCATGGACAAAATCTGGGCCGTTGATCAAGTTTGTGATCTAGGGCTTGCGCTGAATCGCTAGACGGGGTCAAGATCAACTTTCTTATTCGGAGATCTAGCAATAGCCGTTGATGTAGTTTTGATCTTGTGGCCTGTGCGTGATCTCCAGATCTAACCCTAAGTTAAAGGATTTATTCACCGACTTAGAGACTGCCTTATCTCCGAATCTCCAGCTAATCACGGTTAATCCCGGTCAGGTCAGGTTTATTGCAAGATTCAGAGATAAAGGGAATTGATGTGCTTTGAGTCAAAGGCTAGTTAAGTGGCAAGGGACAGATGACAAATTGATCCAACGGCCGGTGTGAAGCCTCAATGTGCAAGATGAAGTTCTTTAACCTTCAAGGCATTGCGCTTAGCTGACGCGTGTCGGATGGCGAGACCAGGCTGAAGTCAGAAGGGGTAAAGTAAAGATTGATTTGCATTGTGATACTTCAGGTGAGGGCATTGGTGCTGTACTTTCTCAAGATTGCCATCCCATTGTTTTTGAGAGCAGGAAGCTCAGGGGTCCTGAGAAAGCTTTTAGTGCGTATGACAAGGAAATGTTAGCCATAATGCATGCTTTGGCTAAGTTCAGGCAGTATCTGATTGGTAGTAAGTTTTGCATAAAAACTGATCATAATAGCCTGGAGTATTTCCTTGGACATCGTGATCTCAATGAGAGACAACAAAAGTGGGTCAACAAACTTTAGTCATATGATTTTGATATCTCCTATATCAAGGGTACTCAGAATGTGGTTGCTGATGCTCTTTCTCGGAGGCCTCATTTATGTGCTATGACTGAGATATTAGAGGATTGGAGACACTTGATCATTGCTGATTATGCCAAAGATCATAGGGCGTCTGGTATTATTGATGGGACCATACAAGACAACAAGTTGATCATTTACAAGGAGAGGGTATTTCTAGTTCTGGGATCGAGTGTTAGACAGGTGGTGTTGAGAGCTTTCCATGATTCTCCCTTAGCTGGACACCCCAGGTTCTTCAAAACCTATAGGTAGGTGCGGGAGAGATTCACATGGAAAGGCCTGAAGTATGATGTGCAACAATATGCTAGAGAGTGTTCTATTTGCCAGCAAAATAAGTAGGAGCACACATATCCCGCTGGGTTACTGCGGCCACTTCCCATTCCCGAGCGAAAGTGGGAATGCATTTCAATGGACTTCATTGTGGGCTTGCCTAAAGCCTAGGGTAGAGATTGCATTTATGTGGTAGTTGATCGTCTCACGAAATATGCTCATTTCTTTCCAATCACTACTACATTTTTAGCGACTCAGGTTGCAGAGTTATTCTTCCGGGAGGTTTTCAGATTGCATGGTTTACCTCGGAATATTGTGAGCGAACGAGATAGCTGATTTATGAGTCACTTCTGGCAGGAGTTGTTCAGGTTATGTGGGATAGAGTTGACTCCAAGTACCAGTTACCACCCTCAGACTGATGGTTAGACTAAGATTGTTAATAAATGGGTGGACGGCTATCTTCGGAATTATGTGTCTGCTCAACAGAGAGTATGCTAGGATTGCTATAATTCCACTCACCATGTCTATTTGGATGACTCCTTTCAGAGCTCTGTATGGATATGATCCTCCTAGTTTCTTGGATTTTCTTTTCAGTGATAGCAAAGTTCCCAGTGCAGGAGATTTGCTGTAGGACAACCAGGATATTATGGGAGCACTGCGGGATAATATTCAGAGAGCTCAGAATCAACAAAAGCAGTATGTTGGTCAGAGGATAGTTTCTCGCTCTTTCCAGGTTGGGGATATGGTTTATTTGATGCTGCAACCCTATAGACAGTCATCCATTCGGAAGAGCGGAGTTGAGAAGCTCAAACCTCAGTACTATGGCCCTTTGAGTGTTGTCAGTCGGGTAGGCGTGGTTGCTTATGAGCTTGATTTGCCAGAGGACATTAGGGTGCATAATGTTTTTCATGTTTCGCGCCTCAAGAAGACGTTAGGTAGGCATGTTGTCCCATCTTCTATTCTGCCACCCCTGGATGATGAGGGAAAGTTGGAGTTGATTCCTAAAGCTATATTGGATACCTGAGAGAGGCATTTGCCTCGGCGAGTCATCAGGGAGTTCCTGGTGAAATGGCATGGTTTCCCTGTTGAGGATGCCACTTGGGAGTCAGAGGATATTCTTCAACATCCAGGATTGCGATTGCTTGAGGACAAGCAATCTTGGGGAGGGAAGATTGTGATGTCCCCGTTTTAGCAGGTGTCTGGGGCACGCCTTTGTTAACCCATCATTGCGACCCTCGTGAGCTAATGACTTGTTTTGGGGGTCTCTGGTTGTGAAACTTACTATTTATAGTAAGTCCTTTTTCTGTTAGTTTCCATTTTTGGTAGGGTGTTCAAGCATTTGATTTGACAGTGCAGTTCAGTTGGATTTGACTTGAAGTGGATATAATTAATTAATTAAGATATCTTAATTAATTATCATGTATGAGCTTATATTAAAGTAAAATCATTAAATTATTAATGATGTTATTGTTAACCTTATGGCAAGACATGTTGTCAATTAGTGCCAAAACACTTGATAATCACAAAGTTGACCGAGCCAGTAGTGCAACCCGAGCAGTTACAGTGTAACACAAGCAGTGGCAGTGTCGACCGAGCAGACAGTAGTAATCAGTATTACCCGAGTGATCAATATGACCCGAGTGGACTACTGGACCCGAGTAATAGTTTTGGGCCGACTTAGCTTATATTGTTTGATATTAATTTATGATATGGAAGCCGACTTACAGAAGTATTTGATTTGGATAAGGTATAAATATAAGGTATTTTGTTTATCCAAATACACATAAAAAAAGGTATATATGCGAATATGAAGTGGCGGATTGATTAAGAGGCTACAACAGTACAAGGAACAACAAAGACTCATCTATCACATTTAGGTGATTAGTATTATATCATTGGATCTTATTTAGCAAATCAGAGTTGCATAGAAGATCATCTACTGGTTCATCATAACAGGTGCATCAGCAAAATCCTCTATCAAGGTGGACTTAACAATCCTTTACAAATCTCCTAACAGAGTTGCATACTTAATTGTATTGTACTAAATCCTTTCACAAGGTGGACCTAACAGGCCTTATTGCTCCTAACAGGGCAGACCATGAGAAGTGGTCAATTGTAAGCTTAAAATGCTAAATTTATACTGCAGTAATAAATCTTGTGGGTACTATCCCCACCCCAGTTTTACTTTCTATTTGGAAGGTTTCTGGGTAACCAAATATTGTGTCAAGTGTTGTAGATGTTTTATTGCTTTTCTGTTTCATGCATGCAATCATATTAGATAATCTAATAAAGGATTAAAGAGAAAGTTTTTGGTTCCTTATTCACCCCCCCTCTCAATCACCTAGCCTCAATATATTTCCAACAATCGGTATTAGAGATAAAGGTTCTCTTATCAGAAGTTTAACAACTTGAGCAAAGATCAGAGGCAATGGAAATATACAGACTGGAGAAAGCCATTGAAAATGAAAAGCTAGACCTACAAGTGGCCATGGATCAGATCAGAAAACTCAAGGAGCAACTCTCTCATTCCCTGAAAAGAAGAAAAGATTTAGCAGTGCAGATGAATGATAAAAGTTACATAGAAGAAAGAATTGAAGACTTATGCAAAGAAAGAAGTTCTGAAGAAGCAGATGCAACTATTGAAGACCTACTTGCAAAGAATCTCAATCTACATGAAGAAGTCAGAAAGTTGAAAAGAGAACAAGAAATTCATTCAGTCAGAATATGTGAAGTCATGGAACAAAAGAGTCAAGCAGAAAATGACAGAGAAATGGCGCAAGAAGATAAAAGATTGCTAAGTACAAGATTTGAGGAAAAAGAAAATGAAATCCATCACTTGTCACTTCAGCAAGCAGATATGATAAATCAACTCAATAATGCAAATCAAGAAGTTATCAATCCGAGGACAGAAAATGAAAGACAGCAGAATGATCTCACTACTGAAAAAGCAAACCAATGAGAGTATGATAAATTCACAGGTAAGCATGGATCAGTTAACAGAGCAAACTCAACTCAGACATCATGGACAGACTGGATTAGGTTACACTGAACAAGGTGAATCTTCACAGCAAGGAACTCAAAAGAACAACAAACCTACTTGTAATCATTGTGGCAAAATAGGGCACACAACAAATAAGTGTTGGAGCAATGGAAAATCAGAGTTTAATGGTAAATGCTACAAATGCAACAAACATGGACATAGGGCAAGTGAATGCACTGAGAAACCTAAGTTTGAAGGAAAATGTTTTAATTGTAACAAACAAGGTCACAAATCTTCTGAGTGCAGAACTAAGAAATGGAACCCTGTTGATCAACTAGCTAAAGCAATTTTTGGTGGGGATTACAACACATGGAGCAGATGTCATTGTGGTGAATATGGGCATATTGGTGCAAATTGTGTAAAGACTCATCTCAGAAAAAGGAATCCTACTAAGAGATGTTACTCGGTCATTTAAGCAAGAATTGCATGAATAGAGAAAAAGGAGATACTCGTTTTGAGAAAGGCAAAGCAAAAGTTTCTGAAATCACAACCCAGATGAGTCCGCAGTGGGTAAGGAAATCTCTTGAGAGTTCAAACCAAAACAATGAAGGATCGAATGACACCCAAAGCACTGAGTTGGGTGGATCTACCATCTCCGAATAAATATGCAAGGAGACTACTGGAACTGTGCATACAAACCATCCTACATCAGTTCCAGACATGCTAGCAAGTCCAAATCAGCATATTGATGCACTAGGACACATTATAGTTTTAACCGAGTTAGGATCTCAGTTACACCTGAGCTACACAGGCTTAACCGAGTTAAGTCGGGTTGTATGGTTTCAAGGATGCAGAAGTTAGTTTTCGACGAGCTTCATTCCGAGCTATGCTAGCTACCATGTATGGGGCATTTAATGAAAACTCAACAGTAAAATCTCTTATAAAAGATGAATTGGAAAGGTTATTGTTTACAAAGTTTTCAGTTTGTAGAGCGATTCAGAGCCTTAAGCGATTCAGAGTGAATTGGTGTTCGAAAGTTTTTAAGTTGCGAAGTTTTATCAAACCTCCGAGCATTATGGCGTCTACATCCAGCAGCAAGGTTAAGAAAGGATCTGAGATGTTGGTGAGGAATGCTGTCTACGAACCTCCAAAGTTTAAGCTTCATCCAACAATTGCAGAGGAAATAGATCCGATGGGAGCTCATTCCCTAATTCCTCCGAAGGTACTGTTGATCAACGATATCCGAGCCTTCTATCATTGTACAATTCAACAACTAGGTACATTGGAAATGAATAAAACATATGAGAAACTATGTGAAGCCGGGAATCTGAAGCCAGAACATAAACACCTCGAAGTCAAAGGTTTGACTCATATCATGCATATGCCACAAAACTTTCAAATTAAGTGGATTAGGTTTGTTCTGAGCCGTGTTCATGACATGCATCTATGGCTGGAGCAACCAGTGAAGATCACCAAGACAATGGTACACTGTGTTACAGGGTATCCTATGCTTGACAAGGCTAATGCTACTAAAACCCTACCTCGGGATGACCTAGCAAAGAAGACTCTTGCCGAGTGGGACAGAAGAGGCATGAGATTAAATGGAGTTACAGACATGGAATTGAAGTTTGGGATTCATGTAATTGTGCACAAAATCTACAGTTCTAGCCGACCTAACAACGTACCATGTGAGGCTGTGGACTTGGCATATAAAGTGGTCAAGAACAACCTTTCATTCGACCTTGCCGAGTTGCATCTCATCCAATTGAGCAAGAACATGGAAAGCATCCGGGCATCAAAGACCAATCCATGTAAGTTTGGTTCACTTCTGGTCTGCATATTCTTTTACATTCAAAAGTTTTTCCCTTCCAAAGGCATAGTTGTTTGGAAGAAGGGCAGACCCATAGTTTATCAGATAAATGATTTCATAGTAGAATTAGGAGACAATTTTGAGAGCATCATGGATGCATATTTTGAGGAGTTCAGACAGAAGATGTAGAATAGATATAGAATTCCTAAGCAATTGGTAGAAGACTACAAAGATGATGTTTGCTTCCTAGTTGACTGTGATAAAGTATACATCCAGGCAGTCAAACTGTAATGAGCCCAATCCAGCTCTGCTAAAACTTAATAGATTTTTGCACTCACAAATAGTAAATCTTGCCAAATGGTTTTATAATCAATTTCACAGTGTAATTTTCATTCCACGAGCATGAATATTTCCAGCATATATTTTTTGTAAGCTTTTGGTCTTTCACTAATTTCCCAAATTCTCATCCATTTCTCACAATCTATCTTCACTTTGATAAAAAAAAAAATATTCTCTGGTATTTTATCAAGTAGAAGATTATTAAATTCAATAACATTTGTTTTTCAACTCACTAACATAATTATTTCCAGCGTAATTATTTATTGAAAGAATCTGGAAGTTGCATACAATGATTTATTTAAATTAAGCACTGATAATTAAAACCTGGTATTTGCTCTATTGACGTCCATGTGTGATGGCGGCCAACTATGCCTCCATGTCCATGCGTATGCTGATTTCTGGTCTGATATCCCACGTTTAGACTTTGACGTGGATGCTGGGTGCCTCAACTCCCCATGCGCAGACAAGGCTAACTCCACGACATCAACAACGGGTGTAAATGTCTACGCTGTGCTCTCCACGTGCTGCTAATGGTATCGCGACCTGCTAAGGAGTATTGCAGCTGCAAATTGATATCGTGGGCTGCTATGAATTTTGCAACTAGCAAAGGCAATGGCGTTTTAAACCCTCACGTCCCAACCTCCAGTCTACTGATGATAATAGACTCACAGCCAGCCGTATTTCATATCCACAAACGTTCAATCCTTCATTAACAAATCACTCCCAGCCAAGATATACTGGAATCAATTTCTGAAATGTTTTCTCCTTTCTCAATAGTAAATTGACCTCTTCAAGCAGGTCACAGTTCAATTCCCAGAATTGAATTCTTCCTTCAGTCACAGGCAAAACAATAAGAAGGAAGTGCATTGGTTATACAACAGCAACCAATTATATCTTAGCTCAGAAGAATCAGTCTTCAAGAACTAAATCAACTCTTATACTTCAACAAGGGCACAGATCAGAACTTCTCCTCAGAGAAAACAAACAAAATATAATATAATCAATCGATGATGAATGAATGTCGTGTCTATTGCTTTTGTAATTAAAAAGTGTCTTCTCTCACACACTTTTCACTTGAAGCACTTTTATACTTAGGCACATATTGAGTAATATAATTTATTAACTCATTTGGCTCCAAAAATGACCTTTTCATCAATATCATGAAATTATGACACACAAGGTCCCTGTTTCTTGTGCCCAAGATTTAAAACTTTTCATCCCGGTTCCGACGAGCTATAACACTAAGGTGCCCAACATATAATACCAACAATAATGTCAACCTTAGCAAATTTAATTAAATAATAATAATAATTCACCCGTCTTGCGAAAACAACTGAAGAAGCATCAGAATTGAAATCTGTCTGCACGGGAGTGATTTTGATGATAAAAAATGATGAATGAACCTGACGGGGTGACTTTCTAAAAATAGACGCTCTCTCCAAGATTTTTGGAGCCCAAACCGGAAGCCAGAAATGAAAACTGAGAGCATCATTGACTCCTCTAACTCATGTGAGCTCATCGGAACTATCCATTGACTTACTATAAATAGTAAGTTCACACCAATGATCCTCTAAACACCTCGCCAGACCACGAGGATTGCAATAATGACGTGGCACCATCCATTCAATGACCCTGCTAAAAACGGGGACATTACAGTCCTCCCTCCCCAAGATTGCTTGTCCCCAAGCAATCACAGGAACAAGAAACATCACAATCCACCTGGATCCCACGGAAAATTGTAAGCCATGCCCCTGGTGCAAAGTGCAGGCTCCTGTAGCATCCTCTGAAAAATAGACGGAATAACTCTGTAAAAAGATCCATAACAATCACTCACCCACACTCCCATACTGAATCTATCTCTGCTCGGATCCCAGGAGAAATGAATCTCAGGAGCATCAAAAACTAAGATGTATGGGTGACTAAGATCACATACACATTGAACTCCCCCTGCACACCCAACTAAAACACCAACTCTGTCAATCCTTGTGTCCTTGTCTAACTGACACTCACACCCAACCACACTGTTGATATGATAACAAGCATAGGTACCTGAGTCACTAACACCAAATCCAAACTCAGCAAAACCGACCTGGTCATGAAGATACTGCAAGTGATATAACTTGCAACTGCTGATCCCATCTGCAAAAGATGGTACTAACCCATCCCACAATGGATGGTATGAAACTGGAGCCAACCCACCACGATGAAAAACCAAATCCTCTGCTTGTGGGTCGAAAGAAGAATGATGAGCACACCTCACAGTATAATGCCGATAGAAAGCCCCAATCTCCGTCATTGGCTCATCACTACCTAACTGGGAATCAGGAGATGGCTCCAATCTCTGACTCCGCCTGACTGCAGGCTGGGTAGGATCCTGGGCAACCCTCTCAGCAAACCCAACCACAAAATCCCTGTTGGGAAGCTACAATCTTCCCCACCAAACGTCGTATAGCGCAAGAGCCTCTAATGAGAGTACCCTCAGATACTCGGTACGAACTCCCCTGCAAATCTGCACTCTCGAGCAGATACTCCATGAATGACTCAGTGCAGTAAAAATTATACACGGAAGCGTCAACCTGCTCCCCCGCAACCCACAGCTGATCCTCTTGCAAATGTGGCTGCTATAAGATATCGTGGGTTGCTATGAATTTTGCAACCAGCAAAGGCAATGGCGTTTTAAACCCTCACGTCCCAACCTCCAATTTGCCGTTGATAATAGACTCACAACCAGCCGTATTTCATATCCACAAACGTTCAATCCTTCAGTAACAAATCACTCCCAGCAAGATGAATTCGATTCCCAGCCAAGATATACTGGAATCAATTTCTGAAATGTTTCTCCTTTCTCAATAGTAAATCGACCTCTTCAAGCAGGTCACAGTTCAATGGCAGTTCAATTCCCAGAATTGAATTCTTCCTTCAGTCACAGGCAAAACAATAAGGAAGTGCATTGGTTATACAACAACTAATTATATCTTAGCTCAGAAGAATCAGTCTTCAAGAACTAAATCAACCCTTATACTTCAGCAAGGGCACAAATTAGAACTTCTCCTCAAAGAAAACAAACAAAATATAATATAATCAATCGATGATGAATGAATGCCTTGTCTATTGCTTTTATAATTAAAAAGTGTCTTCTCTCACACACTTTTCACTTGAAGCACTTTTATACTTATGCACATATTGAGTAATATAATTGATTAATTCATTTGGCTCCAAAAATGACCTTTTCATCAATATCATGAAATTATGACACGCAAGGTACCTGTTTCTTGTGCCCAAGATTTAAAATTTTTCATCCTGGTTCCGACGAGCTATAACACTAAGGTGCCCAACATAAAATACCAACAATAATGGCAACCTTAGCAAATTTAATTAAATAATAATAATAATTCACTCGTCTTGCGAAAACAACTAAAGAAGCATCAAAATTGAAATCTGTCTGCACTGGAGTGATTTTGATGATAAAAAATGATGAACGAACCTGACGGGGTGACTTACTAAAATAGACGCTCTCTCCAAGATTCTTGGAGCCCAAACCGGAAGCCAGAAATGAAAACTGAGAGCATCATTCACTCCTCTAACTCATCTGAGCTCATCGGAGCTATCCATTGACTTACTATAAGTAGTAAGTTCACACCAATGACCCTCTAAACACCTCGCCAGACCACGAGGATCGCAATAATGACCTAGCACCATCCATTCAATGACTCTGCTAAAAATGGGGACAATACAGAAACCTAGGGTTGCATGGGTGAAACCTCTTGCATATGAGGTTAACATTGATGAGACCAAAGACATCATTGAGGCTCTTGTAAATGAGCCTCTTGATCCAAAAGCACCATACTTTGGTACTTATGAAGAAGCCAAGAGCAGAATTTCATTGGAAATTGAGATTCCTAAGATCTTGAAAAGAGGAAAGAAGAGGTTAGAAAAGTTTGAAAAGAAGTATGGCAAGACTTCAGACTCTCCTTCTATCACAGAAAACAAAGAAGATGAAATTAAGATAGAAGATGATGAACTTGATAAGGAAGAAGAAGAGGTAGAAGCAGAGCCTCCGAAGAAGAAAAAGAGGTTAGCCCCCAAGAAAACACCTAAGGCCCCTACCCCTGTCATCACTACAAGAATTTCTAGAAGGAAACTTATACTGCCTAAGTAAGATGAAGAAGAAGATACAATCATATTCAAAAAGTCCCCACCTACCTTTGAACAAAAGATTGAAGATTTGAAAGGAGGCAGTGGTATGAGTACTCTAAAATCATTGAAATATGCTTCTAGAACTAAGGACGAACAAAAGTAGATTGAGGAAGCAGTTGTAGAGAAAATGGCAAGATGGAAGTATGATCCATCTGAATTGAAGAGTCACATGACTAAATATCGATTCAAAGCAATATCTATTCCCTGGAGCAATGCAGTCTGAACAGAGAAGGATATCAGAGAACAGACCTTAAGGCAAGTCATGCCTACTATGAAAAATAATGAGGTAAAAGAGGCCATGACCAAATATGAGAACAATCACACTCCAACGTTCAGGACCTTTCAGATATTGAACAAAAGAATAGATCATGTTGTGCAGTCTGCTACAACAATATGGAAGCCAATCTTTGAAATCGAGGAAGATGATAAGGCAGAGGTACCAAGTACAGACCCCTAGGTAAAGACTGATGATGTAGAATTACCTGAGGTGGAAACTATTGAAGAATCCAACGCAGAACAGATAGCGGTAGAAGTGATGGCATCCCTGCCCCAATCACCTATACAGAACATCCTATCTCCGAGCAAGAGTAAGACTATAGAATCTACATCTAGACTAGTAGGAACCGAGCATTAGGCTCCACCTACTACTAGGCTAAGCCTGACCGAGTCACAGAAGGTGACTATGAATGTTTCTACAGTGAGCATTAATGATACTGTTGGTGCAACAAAAGTTAATGATCCACTGGATACTGAAGTCAAGGATGATAGTGGAAAAGGTAAGGAAATTGTTCCTTCACCTAATCCCAAGATCAAAGGAAAAGGGAAGGAAACAGATACTAATGATATTGATCTTGAGAAAGATATTGTGATTCCAAATTGGGATCTATCCAACTTGACACTAGAGCAGATGGATATACTAGGGGAACTATGGAAGAAAAGAGCTACACAACAAAAGCTCCGAGCAGAAAAGAAGAGAAACAGAGTGTTAGAAGACATAAAAGGTATATTCCTTGATGCACTAGAAATAGAAGTTGATGAAAATGACTCTCTTATGGATCAACATGTTGATATAGTTCACAAGTTCAATAAGGATTTAAGTGGTCAAGAGAAACTACTGCAGGAGGCAGAAAGGAAGTTTGAGAATAAAGTTCTAGAGAATGTTGCAATTGACCAAGTGAAGCTAAACACTCTCATTAACTCTCTAGAAACTACTGTTAATAATTTTTTTTCATTATTTGTAAACTTGAGTGATACTTCCAACTTTACCATGGAAATCAAGACCAAGTTGACAAAGATAGACACAAATATGAAGGAAAGGGCAAACCAGTTGGCACTTAACCCCAGTTCAAGTTCAGCATACTTTGTGAAGATCAAGTATCTGAGAGACATGCAAGCAAAATTACTAAGGGAAGAAGCAAGAACAAGGGAGTCCCTTACAGCTATGCAGAGCCAACTCCTTCCACACATGGATGTAATGTAGAAGCATATAGCTCACGCCAAGACACTCATACATGACAACAACTTCTCAGTTGCAGAGCTTATGATGGAGTTGTCAACAGAGATATAGATTGAATTGCACATCCTGAAGGTGTTGCAAGATAATTGGGACAACACTTTGTCTCAGATTTTGAAGGTACATAGTGATTTCCTATCCTACTTTGGTATTACCATGTAGATATATTTTTGGCATTTGTGTTAAAAACAAGGGGTAAAGTTATTGTATATACATATAAGGAAATACATGTACAGAAGAGAAAAGAAGAAGAGAAATGTAATAACAAAAACAATTTTGAAAAATAAAAAACAGAGTCAGTTGAAACCCGAGTCACAGAGTTGTTATCAAAAACCGAGCAAGTACCCAAGCATATGGTAAGGGGGAGTTTTGACTCAGAAGTTTGAGCAGTATTTGGATATAAGTGTTTTTGGTCACTAATAACAAAGGGGGAGATTCTTAACCTGATGGCAAGACATGTTGTCAATTATGCCAAAAAACTTAGTCATCATAGAGTTGACCGAGCCAGCAGTGCAACTCGAGCAGTTACAGTGTAACCTGAGCAGTGGCAGTGTCGACCGAGCAGACAGTAGTAATCAGTATTACCCGAGTGATCAATATGACCTAAGTGCCAGTATATCACTCGAGTGCCAAATTTTACTATGTTGCCCGAGTGATAGTATATTGCCTAAGTGCCAATATATCACCCGAGTGGACTACTGGACCCGAGTAATAGTTTTGGGCCGACTTAGCTTATATTGTTTGATATTAATTTATGATATGGAAGCCGACTTACAGAAGTATTTGATTTGGATAAGGTATAAATATAAGGTATTTTGTTTATCCAAATACACATAAAAAAGGGATATATGCGAATATGAAGTGGCAGATTGATTAAGAGGCTACAACAGTGTAAGGAACAATAGAGACTCATCTATCACATTTAGGTGATTAGTATTATATCATTGGATCTTATTCAGCAAATCAAAGTTGCATAGAAGATCATCTACTGGTTCATCCTAACAGGTGCATCAGCAAAATCCTCTAACAAGGTGGACTTAACAGTCCTTTACAAATCTCCTAACAGAGTTGCATACTTAATTGTATTGTACTAAATCCTTTCACAAGGTGGACCTAATAGTCCTTATTGCTTCTAACAAGGCAGACCATCAGAAGTGGTCAACTGTAAGCTTTAATAGGCTAAATTTATATTGCAGTAATAAATCTTGTGGGTACCATTCGTACCCCAGTTTTACTTTCTATTTGGAAGGTTTCTCGGTAACCAAATATTGTGTCAAGTGTTGTGGATGTTTTATTGCTTTTCTGTTTCATGCATGCACTCAGATTAGATAATCTAATAAAGGATTAAAGAGATAAAGTTTTATTGGTTCCTGATTCACCCCCCCCGTCTCCCCTCTCAGTCACCTAGCCTCAATATATTTCCAACAATTATATTTGTCTTATGTTTGGACATTAAGTGAAAGGGAAAAATAATATATTTTGAATATCCAAACTTCAAAATGGAAGCATAAGAGTTAAGTTATGAAGAGGTTCTCCTTGAAGTTGGAAATTTCGTGGCTTCTTGAAGAAGTTGGATTGCATTATATGAAGCTTTCGAAACTCTTAATGAGGTTACCTTTTGATCATTTGATAAAAACTTGGTGAATTTCAAAATGCAGAGCTTGAGGCAAGGGTTTTGAAATTACTTATTGAATTGTAAATTCATATTAGTTTCTATGTCACTTTGAACTGGAATCCAATTATAGCGAATTGTGAGAAGTATTTACCAACATTGCGGTTTCTAGAAGGTTAAGAATTTGATGCCATAGAAGGGAGAAGGAACATAATTTTTCATTGTTTGCTTGGAGTTTGTTCGTGGTTGCTAGACGTGAGTGTTAAACCTCAGCTATCACCTATACTTTCAGCCGCAATCATGTAGTGTGCAAGCCGCGGCTAGTTAAGGGAAAAACGTGAGCAACAATTGCCAGGTTCCAGCCGCACTGAATGTTTATTGCATTAAATGTTAATGTTTAAATCTTAGTTTTCAATGGTTTCGAAATCAAATTCAATAGTGGAATTCCAGGATATAAATGGTTTATGAATTTCAGTAGTTGTTTTGATTTGAGGTGTTTGTATTGCATTTTTATTAATTTGGAAAAAAGCAAAAAAATTATAAATGTTTGTTGAAAATTTGAAAAACAAAATCAAATTCCAGAATTCCAGAGTTCTTTGTTGTCAATTTGAGAATAGAGCCAGTTAGACTCTTTACAGAAATAGGGAATAGGACATTGCCACTGAGGAGAGTCTTGGTGCCATTTTGGAATGAGAAATGATGGAAACAGAGGAACCTGCGGCAGAGGAGGAATTTCCTACAACAGAGGCAGAGGCAGTAGCTCCGAAAATTACGGCAGAAAGTCCTGTATCCAAAGAAGAAATCGATAGAAGGGCAGTGCAAAGGCAAGAACAATTAGCAGTTCAGAATGATCAGAATGCTGCTATTCCAGAATGGTTAAGGCAAAGAATACAGAGAAGTCAAGAGAAAGAGGTTGACTCGGTGGTCTAATTACAGGAAATCCTAAACTTAGTCAACCAATCACAGGAGAAAGGAAAAGAGAAGAAGTTTGCAAAGGTAATTAGAGGAGACTATAGATCCAGAATCCTGCAGTTTGCAACTCCGACTGTTGATAAGGCAAAAGATCTGATTACTCCCGATGAGTATAATGTGAGGGAGATTGATTTAGGCCATAACTCCCGAGAGTAGGTATTGGAAGTATTTGACGATTTTGCACAAGCAGTGGAGGACAAGATGAGAGAGATGGAAGAGAAATACTAGATGCAAAAGGGAAAGATCAAAGCAATGTCGGACTACATCAACAACCTACCTCATCTAGTGAGGGAAGAAGGTCCAACCTTTGTTCCTCAAGTTGTTCCGGTTGAGTTAGTGGAGAATATAGATAGAATTAGGCGAATTGCTCAAGGAGCGGAAGTTTGGATCGAGGGCATCCAAAATGAGGCCTAAAAGCATATTGAGGACTTAGTACGAGTTTATGAGAAGGCACTAGCCATCTTTTCCCAGATTCAATGCATGGAGGAGCCGTGGGAAGATGAGCATATTTATTAGGATGAGATGATTACGGAATCGCAGGAATTGGTGGAAACACCTAGGAAGGTACTAATTGATTATCGGGTCATTAAGGAAGAAGCATATGATTTTACTCGATGGTGTGGCGCAGTGCTCAAGGCAAAGGAAATGTTTGGACATTTCATCGAGGAGTCCACTTGATTGAGGGGGATAGCTGAGAATATCAAAAAGGAGGTCTTTAACATTGTTGCATCACTGGTATCACAAAGGTTTGAAAATGAGATAATCATAAGCAACCTAAAGAGTAGATTGGAACTCCTTTAGATTGAATTTCTTCACCAAGGATGAATTTGAGAACTCCACTTTCTCGAATGACATGCATAGAGCTCAGGGCTTATTGCCGGAATGGGAGGACAGCTTGAAACCATGATCAGAGGGCAAGAACGACGACGATTCATGGAAGAGATGTTGCATAAATTGACTGAAGGAAGGATGAATGGGGAACAAAATGGACATGGCGGCGATAACTCAGTCATAGGGAGAGCAAACTCTCACACGCGCCCTCGATCATCTATGCCGACGTTTCTGCCAAGAACCAAAGTATCTCGAAGGGAACGATAGCCCACCTTCAAAGAAATGCAACATAACCTAATGCAAGATTGGAGGAACGCAAATCTTGACGGGAACCTGTCCTTCAGAGATTATGCTGAACTGCGAATGAGATACTCAAGAGGTAGTGGTCATGGCTATTACAACAATGGCCTTCAGTGGAAGATAAGCAAGGTAAATCTATCATCTTTGAGAGATCCGGATCAACAACTGCCCGAGCATCAGTATAGAAGGCGGACACATACTTTCAGCTTAACCCGATGCTAGAGGAGGCAATCAAGTTTGCAGCGCTCCACCTGGAAGGGATCGCGCACGAATTGTGGCATCATTGAATGGTGACCCTCGATCATGATCAAATAACGTCATATGCCGAGTTCACGGAAAGATTGATAGACTGCTTCGACGGGAACAAGGAGCTCGCTCAGCTCAAGCATCCGAGATAGTTGACCACTATATTGCTGAATTCCAGATGCTTTCCGTTCTGGTGACAAATATCTTAGAAAGGCGCCTGATTGTGTTGCTCGTGGATGGGCTGATGGAACCTCTCATAGGTTGGGTAAAAGGATTCAACCCCATCACGCTCACAAAAGCAATAAAAAAGGCACGCGATATGGCGGCATCTTCCGCTTCCTCCAGGAAATTTTCACACCCCAACCACCACTTGCTCCAAAGGAAAGAGACAACAAACCCCCACCGAAGAAGCCATCGTTGGATGAGGCCACCAGATAGGAGTTGAGGAGAAAGAAACTTGTTTTCAACTGTAAGGAGCCGTGGGAACCAAGGCACTGATGTTTGGGCAAAGGAAAAATCCACTGCATTGAGGTGATGTCCAAAGGAGAAGAAGACCAGGAAGAACCCGAAGCCGAAGGAGACGGACAACAAGATTCTGACTGTGCGGAGAGGATTGCCACAGTGGTTCGAAGGGGAGGTGCCATTGCGGCACTTGCTGACACCCGGAGGTGTACTGTGTTCCGCGTATGGGGTATGCTCCAGGGACAATTGGTTTTGGTAATGCTCGACAATGGGGCCACACTCAACTTTATCAACTTGTCACTGGTCAACAAAAGAGATCTACGTACATAGGCACATCAAGAGTTCGAAGTCAAGGTGGCGGGAGGAAACCTCTTGTCGTGTACCCATTTGGTTCCGCAATTGAGCTTCACCATGGGGAACCACACAGTAACAAATGATTTCTTCGTGGTAGATTTGGATGACATCGAGGTCATACTGGGCATTCAGTGGATGGAGACTCTGGATGAATACACAGAGTTTCAAGAGAATGGAGTTCTCTTTCGAGGTGGATGGAAAGAAGGTGGTACTGAGGGGAATGTCTAATGGTGGTTCGAAGGAAATCTTGACACAACGAATGGAGGCCAATTTAGACACAATGACGTTGTCTGGGCCGCACACTGTTTGGTTTCAACCTCTCTTGTGAAGGGCCAACACGCGTACTACCATGACGACGAGCTCCAGACGGTGTTGGACAAGCAGAGTTTGTCACCGACATTCCACTTGGCTTACCCTCACACCGTGGTTTTGAGCACACCATTGAGTTGGAGGGAGCCAAGCCCATCATCAACACTCCATACAGCCATCGTAAAAGGTTTAAGGATGAGATTGAAAAGACAATCCAGGAACTGCTCGACAAGGGATGGATTAGGCCTAGTTCCAGTCCTTTCGCATGATCAGTGGTGTTGGTAAAAAAGGATGGTACCATGCAGATGTGTGTGGACTACCATGCATTGAATAAGAAGACCATCAAGAATAGGTACCCTATTCCTAGGATTGACGAGCTATTGGATGAGTTGCATGGCGCCGCTATTTCCCAAAATAGACCTCCACTCAGGCTACCACCAAATTCGCATGAGGGAACAAGATGTGGAGAAGACAACTTTTCGTTGTCACTACGGATACTATGAATTCCTGGTCATGCCATTCGGGTTGACTAACGCGCCCACTACTTTCCAGTCCTACATGAACCACATTTTCAGCAAACAACTGCGTAAGTTCCTGTTGGAGTTCTTCGACGACATACTCATCTACAACAAGACATGGGAGGAACATCTTAGGCATTTGGATGAAGTGTTGGAAATCATGAAATCACAATCCTTGTTCGCAAAGAGATCCAAATGTGAGTTTGGGATGATGAAGGTACTATATTTAGGACACATTGTCAGTGGTCAAGGTGTTCAAGTGCATCAAGAAAAGATCCAAGCCATCTTGGATTGGCCGCCTCCGACTACTCTCGCAGAGCTGTGCGGGTTCTTTGGATAATGTAGTTACTATAGAAGGTTTGTGAAGGGTTTTTCCCTGCTCGCCACACCCTTGACCGACCTAACAAAGAAAGGATCTTTCCAATGGAATCAACAGGCACAATGTACTTTTGACAAGTTGAAGGAAACCATGAGTTCCTATCCGTTCCTCCCATTACCAGACTTCACTCGACCCTTCATCGTAGAATGCGAGGCATCGGGGCTGTACTGCCCTCTTCTCTTAGTTTTACATCTAAGATGGATTTTTCTTCTCTCAATGACGAAGTACTTGTTTTCTGGAACTTCCATGTTACAGTTACTGCAACTGCAAATCTTGTCATGTCAGAAAGAGGATCCGCATCCCCAAGAAACAAAGGAAAGAAAAAGATGAAGTACTAGTATGACAGATACCAGATCTCTATTTCCTCATCTCAGATTACATCATATGTAGAGGAGATTTGAGACACAAAAGTTAGTCATCTTGACATAGAGGAGTTCCTGAAAAGAGTACACATCCACCAAGGATGAGATGATTAGTATCCTGGAGAGTTACACCATGTTTCTACTTTTCCTACAGCGGCTCTAGAACTTGAGTTCATCATTGCTTGTGCTAAACACTTTGATCCTGTCTCTAGAACAATCAAAGATCGGGATGGGAAAGTGGTGATCAGCTTGGATCCGGACACGATTGACCGAGTTTTCAGAGTTCCTCCAACTCCGGTTGTAATAGACATGACAGTGGAAAAGGCTCTCAATAGTTGGGAGAATGGAAAATCAGCTTGCATGAGGTATATCAATGAGCATTGGCTAGTCACCAAGAGGCCCAATTTTGTGAGATGGCCAAAGGGAATGCATAGGTCCGATTTCAAGGAAGAAATTCATGATCTCATAACCTTGTTAAGAAGAGTCAGAGGACTTAAAGAGTCAAATCTTTTCGAGCCTTGGATGTACAAGTACTTCTCTTTGATTTTGAAGTCAAGGCAAAGGCTTTTCTGTGGTGAGCTCATAAGTGACTCTTTGTGAGCAGTTAGCACAAGCTACAACGACGGGTACTTTCTACATGAATTCGTACCTGGTTTATATTACTGCTGCCCTAGGATCCTTTTCAGGACTTACTACAAGGGGAGAGAGGTCACAAGTGCCTGTTTGGGTCTATTTTGATCAACTACCCCTGAGATCGAGTTGTATTCATTAGAGAAGAGCGCAGGATGCTTTCTTTGGGCACTACAAATGCTTGTTTGATAAAGAACTCCCGAATAGGAGGGTTTCCGATGAAGCCTGGAATAAAGTCAGTGAGTATGGGTGCCTTTTTTTCCAGTTCCCAAACGTCACCTCCATGGGGGTGGGGTATTTCAGAGAGGAGCCATATACCTTACCTAGGTATCCAACTAACAGGATCATCCTAATGGAGTTGGCTCGGCAGCTCATGGCTGTACAAGCATACCAATCTAGTTTGCATAGACTAGGAGTTGCCATCTCTTCGCGGAATCCCTTGAAGATTGGTGGATACTCGCTTGATATGGTACCAAAGGCCAAGTGTATGGAATTTGAACTCTAGGAGATTAATCTGAAGAAATTTATGGCCCGAAGCTCTTTTGACTGGAGGGGCATGAATGATAAAATTAGAAGGTAGCTCATTCATATTCACCGCCTTGAAGATATTTGGATCGATCTTCGCACCGAAGTTGACATTGCAAAAATGGACTACTGCCGTCTTACCATGAAGCAGATTGTGGACTTCATCCTTGCACAGATTCCTGATGGAGTCGAAGATGATGATGATATTCTGGATCCAGAATATAGGAAGCATCGTATTAAGAACTTGCCCATTCCACCTCCATGCTGGTCAGTGAAAGAAAGTATGTCCATTTGGGACAGATTTTAGAACATCTTAGCCAATACAAATATTTGGTTGAAAAAGAGGGCAATGAGAAGTATTAAAATCAAGCAGCGAAAGGATTTTGACAGCGAAACACGGGGACGCATCCCCCCCCAAAAACCCCAACACACCTGGGACAGGGACGCACCCAGGACGGGGGGATGTCGTTCCCGCGTTTCCAGCGGCTCCACCAATTAGAGCAATGTTATAATGAGCAATGTTATTTTTGAAGATATATGAAAGTAATTGATACATAACAAATAACTTCGAACTAGAAATGAAGAGCAGCATTCATATAAATTAAAATTACTTAACAATCTGAGAATTATTCAAATCGTACCAGCCATAATATTCAGATTTCTGTATTCAAGGCATAAATACACCAAATGGATTTGTGGCTGCCTCCTGAACTTGACGCCATCTATAGGAATGTTTTGCAACCACTAAAGATGAATGTTTTGTTGTCATAAACCCTTATAGATGCCTCCAAACTGAAAAACGTGGGCTGCTAAAGAGGAATGGCGCCCAAAATACAAGCTCAAGCTGCCTCTGGAAAACGTCCAAGCTGGAATAGACTGGTGTAACCACCTGAATTCGGTCTGTCGCAACTATAGACCCTATTTTCCCTAAGTGTGATCATACCCTCGATTATTGTCCAAACGACCCTGTTACTGCTTGGCATAATTCTTTGAATCAATTTAATGTCCTAGGTGATTTTTATCACTAATTTATATTATCTATTATAGCCATACAATTCAAATCAATTTCGACCAATCAGATCAAATCAAAATCAAACATGGCTATAGTATTTAATTATAATGGAATTAAATAAATCCCTAAATCAAATAATCACTTGCAATTCAACCCATTCCCCTAGCCTATTTAATTTAAATTAAAATGGCTATAGTCCTCTAATTATTAAAAAGCAATTTAATTGTTTAAATAATTATTTCTTATATTTCTAAATGAATTAAATAAGTTTATTTCATTTATTAATATTCCCTTAAACCCCAACCTAACCCATCTCAACCACTTCTACCCTGGGTTCTAACCCTTCTCAACCCATTCACCCATGCT
>MU224074.1:2065241-2085583 GCA_018584345.1 Thuja plicata | reverse complement strand
AGGATGTTTGAGATAGGTTTCAACTTCATAGGAGTTAAGGTGCAGATTCTAGATTTTGGGGGTTTTTAAAATATTTCAGGACTTAGCCAAATTTCAGGATTCAGCACGCCTTCAGCAGAGCTACCTCTCACAATCTATTTCGACATTCTAAGATCAAATTGAAGCTGGAACAAGGATTCTCAGAGGGTTTAAACTTGTTTCATCACAAATCCTTTGGTTTTTATCCCATATTCCTGAAAGATTTAGCACAACTCTTGCCCATTCTCCAGACAGACTTGACTTCCCAGCAAGCCAAAATTGCCCAAAACCAACTCTCAAACTTCACTCGCCGGACCAAGGGGCTTGAAAACTATCGCCAATCAAAGACTACCTAAGACCACTACTCCTACTGCTTGTAAAAGAGGGGGTCCCCATTTACAATGGGGCGATGGTGTGAAAACCTCACAACAAGTTCCTTGATTGGGGACTTACTATTTATAGTAAGTCTAATTTTGGCAGTTGTTATTTTTGGCAGTACAGTTACAGGCCATGAGATCAGTCGCTTCAGCAAGATATGCAGAATTCACCTTCAGAATCATATTTGATAATTAATGGTGTTAATTAATAACGACATGTTATTAATTAATAAAAGGTTTATTATTATAATAATAATAATACTTTATTATTATTATGATTTAAGAAGTTGATATTATAATGAATGGTTAACTGATGATAGTTTTTGGAAACTATTGCATCCGAGGTATTATAAATATAAGCTCATTTGTGAAGCTAAGTATCGATTATATTTTATTAAAAACTTGGTCTGGAGAATTGCTTCTCATTTGTCTGAGCCCGTGCTAATTTAAAAGGGTCAAATTAGTTACAGAAGACTGATTCTTCTTGGAACTAATCTCGGATTGATTGTTGTTGTATGATCGTGTTGTTGTATACGATTGAAGGAATTCTGAATTCTAATTACAGTTGAACGGAGGCCTGCTTAAGAGGTCAAATTGGTGAAGAGGAGGAGGAATCGTATCTCAGAAGATAAGGTAACAGAGATTAGTGGGGATTCAAATCCAAAATACTGGTGTGCAGATTGCTAAGGGAATCACACCATTAACAAATCGTGGCTGCTGGGCACACTGTTGTCCGCAGAAGATTAGTACTCCATCCTCACGTCATGGTTGCCAAGTGAAGGCTACCCGTGGCAGGTTTTAAGAGGCAAGGATAGCAAACGGATCTGCAGCGGCATTACCTAGCCGCGTGAGCATATCCCCTGGGCTCGATTAGAACTCCAGCATTGCGTGGAGACTCCAGCAGGTAGCGTGGAGGGAACAACATCCTTCGCGCAGGAAGAATTGAGGTCTGTGCACACTTATAAATAACGCGTGAACCACCAGCAGCCGTAACAGCATGGGGAGTCACACCATTACAAGCTGAAAGTGCTGTGCAACAAGGCAGCTGGACATCACTCAGCATTAAACGCCAAGTATTTATGTGGAGGCTGCCGCATGAATACCAGGTTCTTAATATTTTCCTTTATTTTGCAAATAAGAATTGCATGATAGTCAGACTGTAATGTTTCCAGCAAATTGAATAAAGAAAGGGATTTTTGAAATTGAACATCATTGTCAAATTCGTATTATACTATCAGCATTGCAAATGAGGTATTTCAAAGACTATGAATTAAATTGATAGGAATACATATCCAGTTTGTTAGTAATTTACTAGAAAGTAAGAAATAGAGTTTTTTTCCAGTGGTTGCAATAGCCAGAGCCAGCCAGGCTCATTACACTATGTTAGTGAGGCAAGAACATTTGAACATGTGTTGTGAACTACTTTTCATATATGATAACTCAAATTCTTGAAGGTAGAAACAATGCAACAATAGAGACAGAAATTCTATTGAGCTAATAACAACTTCTTGAAGCCATCTAAGAGGCACTTAATTCAAACTTACCCATGCCTTATAGAGGTCAGTAACTATGCCCATGTCCAGGACCCACTATCTATTATAGTTGAGGGGAAGCGAGGCGGGACAATGTGAAGACATATGGTTTGCTAATTGAACAAGGACATGCTGCGTGGAAATTCATGCATGATTTGTCAAGGGAATATTGACATGCCATGTAAAAATCTACACAATTGTGCATATGCATCCCTACCAAATTGATTTATGTGGACATGTACTAGAATGGACATGTGACACTCAAACCTTAGGTTATAGAACTCAATTTGAGCTAAGCAACTCAGGTTAAACTTAAATTAGTCAAGCTTAAGTTATGCTCAAAATAATGTGAAGATTAGCATTTTATAAGCTTTGTACAAAATTCAATATTATACTGGTTGTGTTTCTTATAGGAAAAGATTTAGGGTTATAAATTAATATTTTTCTACTAGTTTAAAATGGTTAATTTATAAAAATACAAAATGATTGAATTGTTATTCATGCAGCTTGATAAGGACACTTCTTCAAAAATGTCTATAACTATTGTTCATGTTTGTTTTACATGGAATATCTTTTGTGACATACCTAGATCCTATTTTGAATATTAGTGTTACTAAGTTCTCCTTTTGAGAACGCTTGATGGATTTGACATTGGTTTCAATGGTCGACAGCTGTAATAATATTCCATGATTTGATGACTTGTGTATATTCATGATTTAGCTTATCACATGGCTGCTGTCTATTGTATATTGCAATGATGCTTGTTATAAATATGCTTATAGGTGGGAACCACATACCTTTGGGTATCATGGAGATGATGGCATGGTGTTTCATGGTTCAGGGTTTGGGGAGCAGTTTGGCCCCACTTATACAACTGGAGATACAGTGGGTGCTGGCATAAATAATGCATCACAGGATATATTTTTTACGTATGGAAGTTTTTTTTTTATACAACTAATTAGCATATTGATTCTTTATGGTTTCAACATTAAATTGATTCTTTAGGGATTTGTTACATAAAGCTGTTGAAGTGTTACACGAATATACTATTTTCTGGGTTGCTTTTAAGATGATTGTTGGCATCTTACCATGGGTTCTAATAGGCAAAATTTTGTGTGTTTGTTTGGAATTTTAATATGCAGAAAGAATGGAAAATTTATTGGATCTATCACAAAGGACTATGAAGGGGCCGTATTTCCTACTGTTGGTCTTCATAGCCCAGATGAGAGGTATGTTTTTCTGCTGCCATATAATTGAGTCAAATCTCTTTTAGTTTTACAGTTAGGTTGCCAATTCCAAGACCATGTGAGATTGTATAAACATTGAACTTTTCGGGCATTGATGGCCTTAACGTTTTAATGAGATTCCCATTGACTCTGATTGAGAAGTTTAGTGAAGTTTGTACTTCCTGATTGTGGACACGTTTCCCTTATTTGAAGAGTAGAATTCAAAATCTTTAATTTGACTAAATATAAATAAAAGGAAAGCTCCCTTGCATTTTTGCCATAGAAATAATCATCTTAGATCAAATGCCACCACACTTATACCACATTGCAATATATGATAGCATTCTTAATGCTATTTGACCTTCAATTCTCAATTATATCCTGGAAGTCCTAATACTCCATCAAACCATGTACAGTCTCTTATATAAATTAAGTGGATAAATGGTATATAGTTGGGGTTCATGCTGGTATTTATTGCTCTCGAATTCGGAGTTGAGCTCTATGCTTCAGTTTTATCTTCACTGAACTGAATTATATTTTCATAATTATTTAGGAAATCAGGAAGAACCTTCATTAGATACCAGATAAATGGATAATAAATGTATGGGCATAAAATCAAATATCTCAGCAATCTAAAAGAGATATATTAAATTTCTTGGGAAAATACTGTGAAAAATCAGGAATCCAAAAAAGTAGGAAAAAACGAAGAAATAATAGACGTTATTAACATTTAAAGTCATTGTAATTACGTAGAAAGTGAGGTAGAGAAAGTAAATGAAATGTACACCATTAATTTTAAAGTATGGTTTTTTCTAATTAACTTGAAATCCTTGCTTATACTACACATTCCATTAGTTCCACCTTAAATTGTTAACCTTCGAAACCAATCACAAACTAGCAAATACAAATGTTAAGCTACAAAGTGATTAACTCTAGCCTTAGAATAAGTCAATTCAACTTGTGTGCTTATCCTTACCTTCTTTGGCTTATTTTTTGTAAGGACTTGCGTAGCCTGATTCATTTGACAGGTGACATTTGGGGGACATTTAAGACACCCTTCACTTCATATCCTGACTATTTTGCCAAATGCAATTTGGAAATGGACATCCCTCCATTTTACACAATGTTGCAAAAATTGCTCATCAGTTTGTGTGTACCCTCAAGTGATGTGCAATGTGCTGATGCAAAGCCCTTTTATTGCTGTGTAGTATGGTGTTGAAAGTGGTAATGTTAGGTGTTTTGTAAGGATGATGTTAATTTTAGATGTCTACATATATAAAAATATGAATAATTATAAATGACCAGCATTTAAATCAAAGCAAAAGACAAAAAAACATACAATATTTCCACTCAAAACCTAACTTTCTATGTAAATTCTAAACATTTCTAGATAAGCATGTGTTTCAAATTTATAGTTGTTTGTCTGAATGTACATGACTCAAAATGTCACAACATTAGTGTTTGAAATGTTGTCGCAGATGTCAAAGGTTGTTGATATCAAAGGGTGATTGATGTTTTGATGTCAAAGACTAGAAGCATTATAAAAAACTTGCCAGGGCCTGAAAAAAATTTCAGCAAAAACTCGGCAACTTAAAAATTTGTGTAAATTTAATTAGAAATGCATTTTTTGTAATGTACCAATCACAATTCGGCATTAAAAATGTAATGATAGTCGAACTCAAGCTTCTTGGTACCTATTCTGCACTTTACTATCACAACCATATGGTACTTAGTCGACACTCTTCCCACACACCCATACAGAAAGACACACTCGACACCTAGTAATGTACCCGTATGGCAAGATACACTCGGCACTCGACACTTGACAATGTACCCATATGACAAGTCACACTCAGCACTTGGCACTTGACAATGTACCCGTATGGCATGTCAAACTTGGCACTCGACATTCGACACTCAACCCCCGACACTCAACAATGTTGTAGTCTTCCGATTCGATGGTTCTTGCTTCCTTTGTTCGCACAAATGATTTACGGCAGATATAAGACTCTACTCAAATGTTTACCTGTTGTGACACATTTGTCAATACTCGAGCATAACTATAAACTTTAGACATTAGCTGATATGCATTGTAATATATCACACCAATATAGTATTTAGAATTATGAATCAAACCACAATAAATAATCACGGATGCAAGAATGAATCACAATGCGTATAACAATAGTAGTAATTTGCTGCCAACAGAATACTTGTATTTACAGGATATATCAAGTTACAAAAATTTGTCATCAATTGAATACTTCACAAATTTGGACAAACAAGTAGATAAGGGTGATGAGTTATTCCCACTGAAACTACAAATGCTAGGTTAGGGAGGGTCTTGCACCTTTGAAACTACACAACGGAAAACTCAATTCCAACTGGAATTGCAAATGCACAAGAAATAGATAACTCCATGACGATCAACACAATGCCCAACCACCCCCTTATAAAGGCCTCAAGAAGTGTCTAGAATATTACAATAGGCTAGGCCAACATTGCTTTATTATTTTATTATTTTGTTACTTTAGCCCCTTTTATTTTATAATTGAATTAATTAATTAAATAAGTCCATATGATATTTTAAATTTTAGGACCACTTAATCAATTAATTTAATTAATTTACTTTTAATTTATTGGGGACATCACATTTTTTGGCAACATTCAATGAGGAGATGCATCCAATGAGTCAATAAATGAGTACACGAAAGAAACAAGCCGAGTCTAGATGTTTGATTTATTTAAATGCAAATTGGGTACAAAATGACATCCTCATGTGGAATGTTGATGGCTGCTAGCCTGATAGTCTGAAGAAAAATTAAAAGAACAATTTACATCTTCCTCTTTCCAACTCTAGTAAAAATGAGGGGAGAGCTAGAGGGTCTAGTCCTAGGAGCCCTATGGCTGCACTTCCTTGCCGAGCACGATTGCCTATAGCTAGACCTCCATCCTGGATGTATATGTTGCTCGCGTTGGCAATGACTTCTCATCCTCCTCAACGTCATCCAATGTGAATCCAAATCTACCCCCCTCCCCCATAGCTCGCCTCTCCAAATCATAGTTCTCATCCACTATAGACAGTAGAGTCTGCTCCTGTGATGTCCAATCATTGTAAGGATCTATATCATCCAAATCAATTAGACTAGTTGGTGTCTCCTCTATCTTCCTTGTACACAACCAAAGATTATATTGCACAAAGACAAGGTCATTGAGGCATTTCTGAGCTAACTTGTTCCTCTTGTTTGTGTGGATGACCTCAAACAAGCTCCAATTGTGCTCACAATTGGATGAAATACAAGGCTGGCATAAGATTCAAAGGGCAAATTTTTGGAGTGTTACATCCCTCTTTCTGAACTTTTTTGAGTAAATATTTTAACTATTTAATTGGAAATGTATGGTTAATGTTGGAATATGTTTATTATGCATATTGATGAATATTGATGCATTTGATTGAATAATAGTAGTATATTGATGTATATTGATGATCATTGTTAAATGTTGATGAATATAGATGAAGTTTGCTAGCAATAAATGTTAACTTATTGATACCAGAAGGGTAAGAAAGTTATGACTAACTACCTCATGTGCCAGTGGATGTAGGGGAATGATCACCCTTGAAGAAGGGAGGGAGATTATCATCAAGGAGAGAGGATGCAAATGCGGGGAAAGGTCAAAATTGCCATCCAAGTCAAAAGTCGTTAGTCAACAGTTGTCAGGGTGGGGATAGGAGGTCTTTTCATTTTTCATCTTTAAATTAAACTGATTTAGTATTCATCAATAAGAATTTCATCCTCATGTTAATGAAGAATTGAATTAATTGTCTGAGTAACTCTTTTTATTATATTGATTTTAAATGGAACAACCTCATAATTATCTCTCTCTCTCTCTATATATATGTGTGTGTGTGTGTGTGTGTATAGATGAATATATTTATAAAAAAGTGTGTAAGTGACCACATCGTCTAATAATTATAAAGAATGATTTGTTTTCCATCTCTCATGAATCCGCTTAGACTGAGTAGTCTCTTGTGAGGTGGTGAGGAGTAACTCCTTACTATTGAGGTGACGAGGAGTTACCCTTCCTACATGAGGGAGTATGAAAAGAAACCACAAAGGTTATTTTGCTGCTTCTCTCTTGTGATTGCATATTTCTTGAAGCTATCCGCTAGCACTCCATATGGATTCGATCATATTGGAGGCTTTTCCATTCTACAAGAACATAGAGTTGTTTATGAAATTTTTACATTCAATCGGGTCTTTTGTATTCTGCAAGAGGATTGAGTTATTTCCGTGATAGCTCAGTAGTACTAGTAATTTGAGGTTACACATGAGGTTGTGCCTAGTAATACTGATATTGAAAATGATAGAAACCAGTATGAAGGAGATGTGTCTAGTGGGGATGCTCTCTCTTGCAATCATGAAAGTGATGCTCCTTCTCAGTATGAGGCAGAGGATGTGTAGTCAAAGGATAGTGATTGGATAAGTGAAAATAATCCTTGTGACTGCATATCAGAAGTGGGTGAAAGTGATGACAATGGTTCACTTCATAGTGAACAAATTTTTGAGTTCCTGACTTGTGAATATTTGAGATATTCAGGGAGGGATAGCTCTGTGTCTTTACACCCAACACACATTGAGTTCAACAAAGAGTATGTATCAGATGGTCAAGATTTTGACAAGTGTGGTTCTGATTCCCCTTGTGCTTTTGTGTCACTAGGCCACAATAAGATTGAATATGGTATATCAGATGATGAAAGCATCAGTGCATTTCCAGATTCAAAGGATGAAGAGGTTCCTGGGATGATGTCGAGTACTAATTGGGATAATTATGTGGATTATGAATCTGTTTCAGATTCTAAATCATTCATTGAACCACTGCAGGATGGTCTTTCAATTACTCAAGGTATGCAAATACCTGGTGAGTATGTGGATGAGTGCTCTCCCTCCAACAAACAAGAAGATGGTTTGCATAAGGTTGATAATTTGCAAGCGAGTTCTTTAGGGAACTCTGATATGGGTAGGTAAACCAGTGACAAAATACAATATGATGACTGCAGCTGTGGGATAGAGAATGATTATAATTTTATTAGTTGGAGGATGTTTTTGATAAATGTGACAATGCAAGCAAAGATGCAAAATGCTCTAGGGGTCCTGAATTTTTCAGTGGCCACGATTGGCATTGGTCACATGATGGTCAGTATTATCAAATGAGACTTGATTTACAAATGTTGAATGAAGGCAAAGATACTGACAATGTTTTGTGTAGGCTGTTGGAAAATATCAGCATATCAAATCATGCAGATGACAGCTACATTTTTAGCTTGTTTCCACAATAGGGAACATAAAATTTTGTTTTTGACAAAGGCAAGCTGAATCAGAAGTTGGTTGATGGCAAAGGGCCATCAAGCCTGGTTTGACTCCTTCAAATCAGGGCACAATAAAGGGGCAGAGATCAGTGGACTCTGCTAAACACTAATGTATATTTGTACATATTCCTGTGTTTTGTGCTGCCGGGTTTTGTTTTTGTCCTTGGTCTGCTTTTTCCAGAGATCTGGAATCTAGTGTTGATGTTGCAATCAACCTTCCTCAGTCGGAGCCACTGTTAGGACTGCAAATATTTGGTTACCTTGGTGTTGTTCCTGCCTTTTTTTGCTATGTTTCAGCCTGGTCCTTAAACCCTAGCTTCCATGATGGTTAAACCCTAGGTCCTTTGTGCCTTTTATAATCTTGCATTACCTTTTTGTGCCACTTAAGTCTTTTTCCCCATGGGTCTTAAGTTGTTGTGCACGCGGCCATTTCTTTTAACTCTCAAGTCCTAGCAAGGCCCATGCTTTAATTTTGCCTATGTTTAAAACTCCCTGTGGTATTTCTCGCTTTTTAGATGTCAAGCAAGTTTGTTTTGATCCGACAGCGGGCGTAATACCTTGATCGCAAGACGTAGCCAGTTTACTCTTCAAGGAATCACGCCTGGGCGCCAAGTGTTCATCTTCGGATTGTGGGGTTAGCGTTTTCAAAGCTAGCGGCAGGATAAAGTCAGATCAGATCTAAGTTCATCGAATGGTTAGCACGATTCTGGGATCAAAAGCTACAGGGAAGATATTCTTTATGGAACACACCTGTGCGACATGTGGAAAGTGGCGGGACCAGTGTAGAGCCAAAGGAACATTAGGGACAGTCAGATTAGTTTTGATCTAACCATTGGTGTGATACCGCTATGCGAAGAAGTACAGAGGTTATTCATCGCGGGTTCACGCCTTTGCGCCACGTAGCACATGGTGGGACATGGTCAGGGCTGCAGTAAAGATAAGCATCAAGCGGATCATATTTGATCTAACGGTGGGTGTAATCCCATGAACGGAAGATGAAGGAAGTTTATTCATCGCGGGATCATGCCTTTGCGACATGTCTCCAGATTAGATCGTGGGTCTGGGATTCTAAAGAGGTAAAGGACAGTCAGAAGTTAATCTAACGATTGGCGTGATACCGCTATGTGAAGATGCACAAAGGTTATTCATCGCGGGTTCACACCTGGTTGACGCATGTCCAGAAAGTGAAGTGGGACCAATTTGCTATGTTGAGGTGCCAGTAAAGGGAAGATCGATCACCGTGTTTTAAACTTGTTTTGTGAGATTCAATCTGGGTCGTTGATAGTGTTTCCACGCCATGGGTTGGGGCCAATATTATTTAAATCTTCAAACTTGTGCAGAGGGCTTTTTGGCCATGGCGTCGTGTTCCAAGTTGCAGAGAGGTAGATGGATAAACCTGATCATTTGGGTTGCATTTATGTAGCCGTAGGGTGCTGGAGGGATAGAGTTTTGATGACTGTGGCTTCATAAATGTCGAATGGTGGCGACTTAGGGTTCTGATCAAATTTGCAGATATTTTGTAACCCTTAGTCGGCATCCTGTCTTTTCTGCCTTTATGTTGGGTTTGTCCCTGAGTCTGTTGTGGTGGATTAGATCAGATTGTTTTTGTGATCTTTTGGAGAAAGATCAGTTGGCGGGTTGGAGAAAGAAAGTCGGTGCAAATCAGATTTCATCGAGGGACAGATGTCAAATGGATATCTTTTCTAGGGTTTCCCTCTTCTATATATTCCTTTCTTTTCTCTTTTGTAAGGGTTCTGGTTTTTCTGTAGCACAAGGAGGTTCCAAAGAGGGTTCCATTTTCCTTTGTTTTGAAGGCAGGTTCCAAGTGTGGTTCCTCTGTAAATATTCTTCCTTTTGTTTGCATATAGGGTGTTCTTGATCTCTTTCTGGTTTCAGAGAAGGGCATCCATTGTAATAGTTAGCTATATGAATGAAACTTCAGTATTGTTGTACTGTTATCAAGTTGTCTCCATTTTGCTTTCTGAATCACATAGATTAAGGCATCAAGGGTGTTTTGGTCTTGTCTATTGTAGATCTGCAATAGAGTCATTTAGAGGAGGACTGTGATTTGGGATTTGTTTTCAGATATGTATGAGTTTGGGGTATTAAGGATATGTCAAACTTGTCTTTCAGTGGATGCTGATTAATGTACTGTCTATTTCAGTGTCTCTTCCAAGAGGAGGGTTAAATACTTTGAATAGGTAGTTGCATATTTGAACACACTGGGGGATCGATAAGTAGAACTTGAGTGACAGGGTATGTTTGATGTAAGGCATTAGACATATCAGACTGCGCTGTTTTCTTTGTTCATATTCTTCCTTTTGCACTGTTATGTTTGACTTTGCTGCCCATTGGATAAGGCACTGGTCTATGTGGGATCTGGGGTATTTCAGGGATCCATTAATCAAATACATCAAAGAAAATATTTTCCCTTCATGTTTATAGGAAGGAGTTAGAGTAGGGTCTGGTTTTCAAACATACTTTATGCAAGTGAGATACTGCATAAGACTTGGTAAAAACATTGAGGAAAATGTTACCTATTGGTTTGAAAGCTATTCCACAGTTATATATCTACAAGCTATTGTTTGTCACAAGGCGTTATGTGTGTGCAGATAAGGTATACCCACCTGAGTGATGTGGAGCTCAAAGTGTTGAAGGTTTATGAACCTTGTTGAACGTTATTTGTTTTTCTTGTTGAATCAGTGTTTGGGCATATAGAGGAATATCACTGAGCCACATGTATAAAAGGATCAGCAAGAAAAAGAACTAACACGATCTTTGAGGATTGTAGAACACAGAAAATGAAGGAGAAAATTACAAGAAACATTTGAGGAAAATCCAGTCGGACAATTTTCGAGTCCGAGCCCTTCTGTACAGTCAACAGTGGACGATGAATGTGAAGAAGGAAATCTTGAACTGATAGACATATTGCACAACATTGAGATTCTATCCATCTCAAGAGAACCCATCATTAGAGGATCCGAACGGAAGACCCTCAGACAGAGGGAGTACAAATATGAGTTAGAGCCTGAAAGTACCCGAGGTGTTGGGGATGCTAGAGTTGGACGTGTAGAGGACGCGTGTGGCCGAGAGTGTAGGAAAAGCACCAGAACATAGCGGTTAGAATAGTCCATCAAAGTTCGACACACAAGGGAGCAAGTAGGCGAGAAAGATGGTGACTCCTTCGACAATTTCAAATGTGGATCGGTAGAAACTGCTAAAGTTCATGGGGAACAAGTCAGAAGATCCTAAGAGGCACTGGAAGACGTGCGAGACTATCTGGGTAAGAAAGATCTAGTTGACATGGACTATTGGCTGAGAGCATTTCCAACAACACTACGAGGTACAACCATCGACTAGTTCATAGAACTGGATATTTCATCCATAGCCTCTTGTAATGTACCCTTTTTCGTGAGTGTCATCTCTTCGAGGATTAGCCTATTGCCTGAACCTCATAGGCTAATGGAGTTGTTCGGAGGGTCCAGTTGGTAGAGTGGGAGGCTAGTTCCCACTCCAGTGGTCAGGGATGTCTAGGCTTGCTCTTCGTTTGAGTCTGATCAACACATTTACTATTTATAGTAAGTGTCTATTTTGAGTAAGTCAGAGTTGCTATCTTTTGCAGAGCACCTGGACAGTTTGCTAGCAGGGTGGAATTGTTGCGACATTGACGAAGCTTCCAGTTTTGGACTTACTATTTATAGTAAGACAATTTGCGATCAGAGCTATTTTTGACAGGGGCACCCGAGCGTATGGTATGCACAGTGATTGACTTGTTTGTCAGTTGGCTCAGTTTGAGGGAATTACTATTTATAGTAAGTCGGTATTGGTCAATTACTACTTTTAGCAAGGCACTTGGGTGATAATCTTTGTCAGTAAAATCATTGCACTTGGTGTGGTACTTTTAGGTGGATTATTGAGTTGAAATTCAAATGATGTTATTAATTGAATTTTTTAAATTAATAACTATATGAGCTATTATAAGTACCAAGTGAATTAATGCTTATTTTAAAAGTGCATTTAATATGCCTATGTCATGGAGGGAATATAATTATTTATTATTTTTCAAATGTTTCAAAAGTGTTTACATTAAAAGTAAATATATTCAAAAAGGCTAAGTGGTGTTTTAAGTTATGTGAAGTGTGAATTTGAAGCTAGCTGGCCGATTCATATTGAGAGTTATAAAAGCCTTCACATGAGGAAATCAATTCATTATTGATGCATTTGATATTTTGAAGAATTTGTGTGTGGTAAACCAACTGTTTGCTGATCAGTTTATCTAATAGAATTGTGAATTCTATACAGATCTGTGCACTTTGAATTGGTGTTTTAGGCCAATGAATTGTGCTTTTTATAACCTTATTTCAGAGGTTATGATTGTGCTACAAGTTGGATCAATTTTGTGTGAGGGTTTCAATGTTCATTCAATCTGAGAATTGCTACAAAGTTTGGGCGGAGGCTGCAGATAGATTGCAGTGATTTGTTGAAGGCTGCAAACACTCTCCTAGCAGCCACAACTTGTCTACAGGGACGACAGTTTGAATACATAGGCTGCGTTACATTTGGGAGCTAGCAATACAAGTGAAGAGGTCGGTTTTTGATTGGTGAGTGCAAACGAACCATCTCTTAGCATCCACGGCCAATCTGAGACAGATATTTGGTGGCTGCTATTGTTGCTGAAGAGTATCATCGTTCCATTTAGGCAGCCCAGGTTACAATTGATATTTTGGAAATAAATTTAGTGTCTCAGATATTATATCTTACTTGGCATTGTAATCTTTGCATGTAAATATGAAAAGAATAAGTTAGGTGTTCAAAGCTGAATTGCATTGTCAATTTCGATGTATTGTAATTGTTTTTACAATGTTTATGATTTGAATTTCATGTAATGGTATTTCAAAACCTATTCAATTACAAACACAAAATTGCATACACATTTAAGAAAAATCAGAATTCAGACATTGCATGACAACTGTTTGATGGAATGTCAAACATCTAGAATTGAGTTTCCTATAGGTAGAACCAGCAGGGTTCTTACAGTGGTATCAGAGTTGTTTCCTTCCATCCTATTGGGGGTGGAAATCATTGAGCTCACACATTTGATTTTGAGTGACTAGCAGTCTTGCAGTTGTTTTAGTTATGAAAAAATCCAGTAAATCGATTAAACAGGGAAACTTGTTGGATACCATGATTATTTCCGGGAAGCAATCAAATGCCATAATGAAAAACTTGGAGAATATTAAGCAAAATCAAGAAAGGATGGATGAATTGCTTTCAAGCTCGACAACCATAGACACTTTAGCACGGTATATGACATCCTTTTTTAAGGGGTCTACATCACAAAAGAAAGAGGAAGCAAACACTTATTCAAATAACAATAAAAGTTCTGATTTTTATGACAGCAGTCCCTTGCTTTAGCATGATGATGGTGTTGATGTCAGGGCAAGTGCGGAGGATGTTGTGGGTGTCCCCTTGAGTGTTGGCACACAAGATGGGAGTGTCAAATATGAAGAGTGCCTCGAAAATACGAGCTATAACAATTCTGATTTTCATGACGCAATGAGTTGTGTTTGCATCAGCTTGAAACAACAGAGATTTCACATGTGGATGTTGGTACTCAAAATTTGGGTACTAATGATGTAAGTTATGATGAGGACTCATGCTACAGTGAGACTGATTTTTCATATTAGACCCTAGAAAATGAATCTAAAAATTCACTTATGGGCGATGAGTCCCAAAATCATTCTTTGGATGTCGGAGTGTGCGAGGAGACTGTCATAACAACTTACACTTTACCAGATGAGCCATTCGTTGAGGTGCTTAGCAGCAGTACCTCGGTTGATGATGTGTGCGCTGATGATAGCATACATGATGCTACTTTTCATTAGGTGAGCAATGTAGATACAACCTCATATCACAGCGCAGATTGTGGGTTAGAGAGTCTGCATGGGAGTCATGGATTTCAAAGACATTATTTGGTTGGGCAACTAAAGGTGAATGACAATCAGATTGTCAGTGTGCTTTGGGACACGAGTGATGACAAAGCTAGCACTGTAGTTTGGGTGGGTCGCATTGATTGGCTTCACCACTTTGGGCACAATGAAGATGAGTTTCAGAGTTGAGTAATAGGAGTCTGAGGATGTTCTTTTTGGCAAGCTTCTTTTCAGAGTTTGGGGTCCTTCTAGTGCATCCGAATTTCAGATAGGGCTCACTGAGGAGTTTTAGGATGTGTACATGGTGCCGAGTACATATGGTTTTACTTTTGACCCTCATGTGCATGATCCCTTTCAAGTGCACGGTTTAGTTGCATGTGTTGAACAGTGTGCATGACAACTCACCTTGCGCAGTTTTGGGAAGCAAGCTTTGTGAGCCTTCCAAGTTGCTTCACTATGAGATATTCACTCTTGCGACATCTACAACCGGATTTGATTCAGTTTGGCAAGTTTTGTCAGTTATTCTGGTGTTAGTGTTACAAGAGCTAGTTGGTGATCACAAGGACATTACATGATTCTACCCTTGGGATCCAGGTGGACTTATGTGTTTTTTGTTTCTGAGATTGTTTGGGGACAAGCAATTTCAGGAAGGGTGGACTGTAATGTCCGCTTTTTCGTGAGTGTCATCTTTCAGAGGATTAGCCTATTTCCTAACCCTCATAGGCTAATGGAGTTGTTCAAAGGGTCCAGTTGGCAGAGTTGGAGGCTAGTTCCCACTCCAGTGGTCAGGGATGTTCAGGTTTGCTCTTCGTTTGAGTCTGATCGACACACTTACTATTTATAGTAAGTGTCTATTTTGGGTAAGTCAGAGTTGCTATCTTTAGCAGGGCACTTGGACAGTTTGCTAGTAGGGTGGAGTTGTGGCAACATTGATGAAGCTTCCAGTTTGGGACTTGCTATTTATAGTAAGCCAATTTGTGGTCAGAGCTATTTTTGACAGGGGCACCCACGCTTATGGTATGCACAGTGATTGACTTGTTTGTCAGTTGGCTCGGTTTGAGGGAATTACTATTTATAATAAGTCGGTATTGGTCAGTTACTACTTTTAGCAGGGCACTTGGGTGATAATCTCTGTCAGTAAAATCATTGCACTTGGTGTGGTACTTTCAAGTGGATTATTGAGTTGAAATTCAAATGATGTTATTAATTGAATCCATTTAATTAATAACTATATGAGCTATTATAAGTACCAAGTGAATTAATGCTTATTTTAAAAGTGCATTTAATATGCCTAAGTTGTGGAGGGAATATAATTATTTAATATTTTTCAAATGTTTCAAAAGCTTTTACATTAAATGCAAATATATTCAAACAGGCTAAGTGGTGTTTTAAGTTATGTGAAGTGTGAATTTGAAGCTAGCTGGCCGATTCATATTGAGAGTTATAAAATCCTTCACATGAGGAAATCAATTCATTCTTGATGCATTTGATATTTTGAAGAATTTGTGTGTGGTAAACCAAGGGTTTGCTGATCAGTTCATCTGATAGAATTGTGAAATCTATACAGATTTGTGCACTTTGAATTGGTGTTTTGAGCCAATGAATTGTGCTTGCTATAACCTTATTTCAGAGGTTATGATTGTGCTACAAGTTGAATCAATTTTGTGTGAGGGTTTCAATGTTCATTCAATCTGAGAATTGCTACAAAGTTTGGGCAGAAGCTGCAGATGGATTGCAGCGATTTGTTGAAGGCTTCAAACATTCTCCTAGCAGCCACGACTTGTCTACAGGGACGACAGTCTGAATACTTTGGGAGCTGGCAATACAAGGGAAGAGGTAGGTTTTTGATTGGTGAGTGCAAACAAACCATCTCTTAGCATCCACAGCCAATCTGAGACAAATATTTGGTGGCTGTTATTGTTGCTAAAGATTATAATCGTTCCATTCAGGCATCCCAGGTTCCAATTGATATTTTGGAAATAAATTTAGTTTATTAGATATTATATCTTACTTGGCATTGTAATCTTTGCATGTAAACATGAAAAAAATAAGCTAGGTGTGCAAAGCTGAATTGTGTTCTCAATTTCAATGTATTGTAATTTCTTGTTACAAGCTTTGTGATTTGAATTTCATATAATGGTATTACAAAACCTATTCATTTACAAACAAGCAATTGCATACACATTTAAGAAAAATCAGAATTCAGACATTGCATGACAACTATTTGATGGAATGTCAAACATTTAAAATTGAGTTTCCAATAGGTAGAACTTGCAGGGTTCTTTCACCTCTTGGGATGCAATCTGGAGGGTATTCAAGGCCGAGTTTAAACTGCTACGAGATGACAATGAGATTGTCGCCGAAATTTATAATACCTAACAAGGGAAAAATGAGAATGTACGTGTTGTGAAGTTTTCACACCATTACCCCATTGTAAATGGGGACCCCCTTTTTTTGCTTTGTAGTGGGTTAGTTATCCCTGGTAGTGTTAGTTCAGTGGTAATTTTCAAGTCTCCAACTCTAAGAGATGAATTTGAGCAACTTTGGCTCGCTAGGGAGTCAAGTCAGTCAAGGATATGATTGAGAGTTGGGTCAAGCTAGTCAAGGATGTGGAATTGAAGTCAAGAGATTTGTGATGAAATGAATTAGCCAAAGCATAAAATGACGAAGTGAAGATGCAAAGCAAGGAGAGATGAAGTTTTAACCTCAAAAAGAACATTGATGGAAGTTTGTTGATTCCTAAAATTTGGTTGTCTAAATTTTTATAGGATCTTCCAAAATCTAGAATCTCCATTATAACTCCTAGAGATTTGAAACCACTCTCAAACACCCTAACAATATATACATAAAATATAACTTAAAAGTAAAAGTTGACAAAAAATAGGTGACTTACACTTAAATGTTATATTTTATGTATTCCACCTTGCTACATAGCCCCTTCAATTTTGACTCGCATTTAAGGAAAATAAAGAGTGGACATGAAGGTGGTAGATTCTGCCACTCGCATGTCCACAAGTGGACACCAGACCTCAAATTTCCACCCTCTTTTTGACATGAGATTGATCAAGAGCAAGAAACGTGAAATTGAAATGGAAATGACGTTCAAAATCTTCATGGTAAGACCCTTGTTTGTAAGCATGTAAAATGTGGACATGGAGGTTGCAGATTCCGCACCTCTCGTCTCCACTATGGGAGAAAGACCATGAAAATTCTGCTACCTAGTTAGAGCAAAGTCTCCATTCCTTGGGCTTTGGCGGATTGAAAAAAGGTTAAAAACTAGTTTTTCCGTCCATGTTTGATCAAATTTGAGAGGCCAAAAACAATAAAATTTGAAATCAGACCTTTGATGAGGAAAGTTCATGATCAAGATTTGCAAAATTGAAATGAAGTTGTAGATCAGGGAGGAATTTAAAGTAAAATTGCAAGAAAGGGGAATGAATTTGAAATGAAATTGAAGTTTGAAGTCAAATTGTAAATAAAAAATGATGAAGAAAGCATATCCATGTCCAAGGCTGGACATAGAGGTTACGAATTTTGCACCTCTCATGTCCACATTTGTGGATGACGACCCTCAAATTTCCGCTCATTAGTATTATGTAAATTTCAATTTTGTTTGGCTCCAGGTGGAGAAATATGATGGATTCAAGGTGGAGATCAAATTTCTCTTCCCAAAATAGGCTTGATTTGAGTAATCAAAGGATTGACTTGCAATGAAACCACCTCGATCAAACTTGCACTCAAGAAGAAAACATCATCAAGTCTAGCATTTCAAAATGAAGATCCAAGTCATCACAACATAGAAATTGAAGGGGGGATGAAGAAGAAAAGTAAGAGTACAAATCCATGCTGAAAACATGTTGTGGACGAAGACCCTCATTTCTCCACCATCATTCTGACATGAGATCTCCATTCATTGTGCATTATGGCAGTTAAAAACAAGCATGTCAAGTTGAAAACCAGTGTTATTCCCCCTTAAATGAAGTCTTGTTTGGGTATGAAGGCATAAAGATCAGATCGGTGAGAGTAAAAATCCTTGACTAAGACTTGAAAATTGATGAGAAAATCATTGCAATAGGAGGAATTTGAGATGAAATTGAAGGTGAGAATTATAAAAAAGTGAAAACATGAGGTTTTGAGGAAGAAGGCTAGTCCATCTGAAAGAGCAAGCAAGGAGTGGACGTGAAGGTGGTGGATTGCACCACCCTCTCATCCACAAGGTTGGACATGGAGGTGGCGGATTCTACCATCCTCATGTCGACAAAGCTGGACATGAATCTCAAGATTTCCGCCAGCCCCTTTGAACCAAGTAATTCTACCACAAATTTAGATTTGGGGAAAGACACTGAGAAATAGTGAAAATCAGACCTCAAGCACCATCATATTCAATGAAACTAGGGGTGGAGCTCAAAATTATGAAAAAAATCAGATTTAGAAAGTTTGAAATTACGAATCTGTTGGAGATTAAAATGTCTAAAGTGTTTTGATTCTAGTTTGCATTTGTTGTCATGAATTTAATTCAAGTTTATTTTCTTGTTTTTCAAGGTGAAATGGAGGAGGGAGATGCTCGAGGAGGGAAGATTATGACAAGATCAAGCTCATGATTTCAAGTAGGAGGATGACTTGAAGTTGAAGGTCAAGGTGGAAATGCAAAACTCAACTGCAACTTGAAGATGGAATCAAAGAAACAAGGCTACATACAGAAGATGATCAACTTGAATTCCCTTTAGGAATCCAAGTAAAATTGAATCGAGTAGAACAATTCAAGTGCATGAAAGGCTTCACCACTCTAAGGAGATTATGGCCAAGAAATCAAGATTCCAAGAAAACAAGTTATACAGAAGGAATATCAAGACAAAGATCGAGGTAAAGGAATCAATAAATATTTCAAGTACAAATAAAAGAACAAGCAAATGCAATGAGAAGATTTCCAAAGGTAGAAGAAATTCTCGAAGATGAAACAACCTGAGCCATCACAATTTAAGGCTTGATAATGTTGAGTATCAAAAGATATTTTCTCATCACCCAAAAATCAATCAATTTATGAGATAAGCAAGATGAGTTGGCGACTAATCATCTTCAACCAATTATAAGGCTCCAGTTGCAAGTGTCCAGGAACATCCAATTAGAACATGCCAAGTTTACTTGTGGATTCCACTCAAGGCTTCTATCTAACCTATTTTCCGATTGGTCTACAAAATCATTGTAAGTTTCTTATTGGCCCACAAGGTGGTGTCTTATTGTAATCGGCCAAGCATTTAATGCTTGTAAGTGGTAGTTGGATTAGGGCATTGTTGGATAAATCTTGATCCTTGATCTTGAATCGATCTTGGCGGCTCATTGTATTTGAACTCCTATAAAAGGCCAGAGCCTTCTCATTTGTAACTCGTTAGATTAGATTAGAGATATGTTGATGTGAGTTTTGTACCACTACATAACATATAGGACTAAACGCTTGATACAGGGTATCAAACACTCAACCCTCTCTTGAAAAGCATATACTCACAAAGGACGTGAGGAAACACTCCAAGGTTCTTTACAACTGTGGATCCTAACTCAGTTACAATGATGTGATTTGCTGGTAATCACGTCGGCGGGCTTACATTGTTCCTTCAAAGATATTGAACTCTGGCTATGATGACGATGGATTCTAGCTTTTCAATGTATACTCCCTTTGTTCCTCCTCCTGAATTTATATCACTTCTAACTTCACTCCACAAACTCTCACTACTAAGCTACTCACTGCCTAATTGCTACTCCTAAGGATGAAGTTAACAAATGGACGGGGATCGAACCTAATGAAAGCTTACCAGCGGTGCTACCTCCATAGATGCAATGATTCGAGGGAAACGAGACTAGAGTACCACACAAGGCTTCCTAACGAGCCGCTAGGA
>MU224074.1:2023274-2058796 GCA_018584345.1 Thuja plicata | reverse complement strand
GGCGGAATCCGCCCAGTCATAGGACAGCTATGACATGTGATCAAGTTTCCCAATTTTCTTCAAACATGATGTATATTGTTCTTTCACTTTCCACTTCATGGCAATGTCAATCGAGACTTCGATCATTAAAGAGGGAGAGGCTTGGAAAGCCAAAGAGAAAGGGCTGGGCGGAAATCCTAAGGGTATAGGACAGACTGTCCTATGGCTGGGCGGAATCCGCCCAGTCATGGGACAGCTGCAAAACTTAAACTCCCAGAATTTCAAAAACATCACACCTTGTTCCTCGTTCACTCCTATGCTATTTGACCTCCATGTTGAGGAAGATATCAATCACTAGAGGCTGGTGGAGAGCAGAGGGGGAGAGTTGGGCAGCCATGACTGTCTCAGTTCAGTATTATCATCATTTTCCTTGAAGTTTCTAACCTCCTCAATGCCGGATTCCATCAATTTGCCATCAACACCCTCAAGCCAAATTTCAAAATTAGGGGGTCCCCAAGAATTGGGGCGATGTGTGAAGGACTTCACAACAAGATATAGTAGAGGAGGGGAGACTTGATGAAATTGTTGCTATAATGCTATCAAAGTAATTGCTAATTCATTGTTGGTCTTCATGGTGGATTACTTGTGTTGCTTTGGAGTATTGCATGGTTTCTACACTTCCTCACTTAGATTAGGATTTTATTTCATGTTGTTTAGAAGTAGTGTTTAGTTGAATGGAAGATATTTTGGATGCATCTTTGGTCAACTCGTTTAGACCAAAGCACTAGCAGCTTGCCGATGGTAAGGTTGCCTTGCATGGTCGAATGGCATATTTATAAGCTTTACTTCGATTGTTGCTTGCACATTGATATGCATTGATGAATGGTGTTAATGGAATGGTGATAGTTTGAACATCTTACTTCTACCTTAGGAGATTGCACTAGCTTGGTTGATGTTGATGGCTAAACTAAGTCTAGTAGAGTCAGAAAAACATTTACAATTTCTTGTATTCTAGGAGTAGAATAGCTTTCTAAGCCCTTTCCCTTTATAGTTTGTTGGTTGGAAGAATTTGAAGTAGTTGATATCGATTGAATGAAGTTGAACAACATAAGTCCTATGTTGATCCTAGACATGTCGCATCAGTTAAACTAAGTAAAAGTCCACAATAAGGAACCTTGGGGTTGTCTTATTTGATCAGACAATCCACATACATTGATTAGCATATGAACTTCCTTATTCAAGAGAGTTGGATATTTGGTGTTTCATTTGGAAAATTGAGTATTCGATTCTGCATGTTGTAGTGGCATAAAACACATCAACTGTACATAGACTCAAGGAATTGCTAGCTGTTTTGGAGAATTAGCCAACCAATGTGTTGAAGAAGAGGTGGTTCATTGGGGGGTTAATTCCCTTGTTGCACAAAAAGTTGAAAGTGGTGCCTACATCCTTGTACGCTGATGCCTACAATCGGACAATGGACATCGAGAGTGAAAAGAAGACATCCTCCCAAGGGAAGAGGAAGATGGATGATGACGAGAGCACTGAGGGTAGTAGCAATGATGAATCGAGAACAATCCATGGCCTACGATGGGATATTATTAGAATGACAAAAGAATTGAAGGCCAAGAAAGGAATCAATAATTAAGGTAATGAACTATGGTGTACTGAGTGCAAAATTGAAGGGCACATGAAAGGTAATTGTCCTAAAATGATGTCTATGAGATTTTCCAGGTGATGGGTCATTCAATAAAGGAATGTCAATATAATTTGAAGACTAGAAGCAGACAAGTACTCTTCACACAGGGAGAGTCTACTGCATTGAAACAACAAAATGTATCACTAGGCGGTTATGGAAATCAACGACAGAATCAAATATAGTATGACTTTAAAGGACATCCTATCATACTATGTTGTACGTGAAACAAGTGGGGTCACTTTGCTTGGGACTGTGAGAGTGGGCAGAACAATGGGATTTTGTTGTGCAAGTGGTGTGATCCTGGGAACCATGAAGACATTGACGGCCCAAAATAGAAGGGAGTGAACATGTTGGACATAAAGGAGCCAGACGAGGAAGTATTGGCGATCACCAAACTCCAAACTATAAGGGCAGTATATCCCGACTCCCGTACGAAGAAGGAAAGACTTCGTAAAGCGAAGGCTAACATTGAACAGGCAATGGTGGAGGAGAGAAGGGCCTCAAATGATGCCTCCTATACTACATTATGGTCAGAAACAATGAAAACTATCATGAGATAGATATTGCAAGTTGTTGTACTCGTATATGTCCGACCTTCTGCAAACCATGCCACAATTGAAGATAGCCATTACCAACGTAGTCGCTGACGATGCATTGAAAGTCGACAGAGAAGTCAACATACAACTTGGCGACTGACTCGATATTATTGACAGTGGGCATTAGAAGGAAGTTGACCATCATCAAGGAAATAATGGGATGAAAGTTGACAAAAACTATCATCGACGAAGACTTGGGCATGGACATACTATCCAAGGAGACATGGAAGGGGCTCAACAAGCCAACATTCTAGCCACCAACTTTCCATCTGGTAGGTGCTGACCAGCACAACCTTTAACCACTTGGAACGCTCATGGGACAAAAGGTCACCACTGACATTTAGCATTTCTTTATGGACTTTATTGCCATCTTGTTTGAAAAGAGGGCTAACAATGCCCTACTCGGAAGGGGCTGGTTGATCATGGAGAAGGAAAACCACATCTGGAAGAAAAAAAGACTCCATCGAGAGTGATGGAATAAAATATGTCATAGACCTACAAAACCAGGCGGTCAGCTAGGAGTTGGCATCGGACTTAGAGTCTAAGAGCGGAGACGTCAAGAGGGAGGAAGGAAAAGTAATGAAACTTGACAACGAAGGGGTGTTAGAACTCAGAAGCTACTCAGAGGACGAGACAAGTTCTTTGAACAGGCTATTCCACTGGCAAATGGAAGACTATAAGGTATTTTCGCCAACCTGTAATTTTCTTGAAGCCACAACTCTTTATGAAGAGCAATGGATGAAAGTGCGTAAAGTTATGGACAACAAATTTGACAGTAGGAAGATGGAAAATGGAAAGATAAAGCAACAAGAGTTGGAGAAGTACAGCTTGGTACGAACATCTGTCGTACAATTTGGAAATTTATCTCCTACACAAGCAAAATAACATGGTATGACACCCTCATGTATGGATGGACTTAATGAGATATCATTCTGTACGTCTAAGCTTAGCACAACACCATCCCGTACGATTTAACTTAGTGCAACACTTTTTCCATACGGACCAGATCAATATGACATTTAACACCCATACGATGTTTCAGTTGTGAGCCATTTGGGACCGTATTGGTACGAGTTCCCTTGGTAAAGTACTTTTACCAACTCTTGGAGAATATGAGCACACTATCATGGCATACGACCTGATCCTCCCTTGTTGCATACAACTTCCATACAAAAAATTGTGGTTTGGCGCCAAATATGGGGCGCCCATCAGCTCGTACTTGTATGACTCTCTTCACAACAATCCTTTTGGTGGTTATTTGGTGTATGGATACCATACAATGCAAGGGTTCTTCTAAGTTTATTATCGTACGGCTAAATGCTCCACCATGCTTAGTTTGTTGTAGGTGTTTGTTAGTTTTGTGTCTAGTTTGGCAGTAGTTTGAGTCTCTCGATCTCGTGAGTAGTTGGGTAGGTTGTATCTTGTCAAGTTTGGGCAGAATTTTGATCAATTTTATGAAAAAAAGTATTGTGAATGTGAAAGTTGGAAATTAAGGGTGAAGTTGTGAAAACTGCTAAAGGATGTCAGGATGTTGTCATGATTAGGAAGTTGAATGATGAAAGTTTGTTTCAAGGGAAGAGTAGAATTTCATGTTCTATCGTGAATCTCCACCATTCATGAAATGGAAATTTCATGGTCATGGTCGATTTTCCACTCCTTAGAAAATTTTTATTAGTAAAGGTGAAGAAAAGAGTGGAATTTTATGGTCCACCATGAATTTCCACCCTTTGACACGTGGGAAATCAAAAGCTTCATGGTACCCTTTGAATCTCCACTCCAGAAAATTAGATGTTGGTGAAAGATGAAAGGAAAATAAAATCTTCATGGTTGGAGTCATTTTTCCACCTGATGAAATTGAGAAAAATGTTGAAGTAAAAATTAAAAAGAAAAGATTGGAAATGGAATCTTCATGGTCATGGTCAATTTTCCACTTGTGGGGAAAATATACAAGGGAAAATCAAAATGAAGAGTGAAAATTCATGGTCAACCACGAATTTCCACCCTTCTCAAGATCAAGACTTCATGGTGTGGGTTGATTTTCCACCCTTTGGCAATTTCAAATGTTAAATCAAGCCTTCATGGTAGGGGTCAATTTTCCACTCTAGGAGGAAATTTGCAATGAAAAATGAGAAAGAAGGGTGAAAATTCATGGTCAACCACAAATCTCCACCCTTCATGAAATCAGGCCTTCATGTTAGGGGTCGATTTTCCACTCTAGGAGGAAATTTGCAATGAAAAATGAGAAAGAAGAGTGGAAATTCATGGTCCACCTTGAATCTCCACCCTTCATGAAATCAAAGCTTCATGGCAGCCTTTGAATTTCAACTCCTTGGAGGAGAAAAAAACAAATAAAGAGAAAACATGAAGATTGATGCAATTAAGGGGAAATTTGAATTCACTAAGTCAGGTCGGCCACCTTGGTGTGGCAATTTTGAACATAAATGCAAGTCAGGTCGGCCTCTTTGAGGGATAAACTCAACTCTTCATTGATTTGCACTTGGAGGCTATAAAGGAAGGACGAATTGAAGTATTCAAGCACCAATTCAAACATAAATCAATACTTTTGCAGAGTAGAGCAATCAATACCAGCGATTTGATCCATTAAGGGGCGATTTTGAAAGATAAACAAGCATTTCTCCAAGTAATAACTTCCAGATCTGATTACTTGTAGGCAAATCTGGTGGCAGACCTAGACTTCAAGCATTCAATTCCCAGCAAAGGAGGTGCGAAAATTAGAGCAATTAAGGCGAATTCCCAGTTCAGAAATCAAAACATCAAAGTTGAGCAATCAAGACAGACTAAAGATAGATTCAAGTGCAAAAATCAAAAAATCAAAAGGTAATTCCCAGTAATAAAGGTAATAAAACTCAGAATTTGAGGGCAATTTTGTCATGAGAATCAGATTAAACGTGGAGTTGCGAATTTATTCAAGAACTGAAAGGCAAATTCATCAGCAAACCCTAGCAAACTTCATCAAAATTTCCTTCAAGAGGAGTGAATTTTCCAGACTTAGATACCATTTCTCAGCATTCATGTGCCAAATTCATTGGTTTAGGGTGTGAAAATCTGCAAGACATCATGTGTATGTGTGTGAAAAGTATTAATAAAATCAGGATCACTTAATGTTGATTTTGCAATCACAAATTGAGAGTTAAAATCATGTTCTTTGGAAAGGATGTATTATCATGAAAATGCTTCAAGTTTTTGCAAATTTACTTCATAAACTTAACACAATTACTTTCTCTTGTTTTGCAAGGATTGGTGCATGAAGATGATCATAGAAGGTGATGCTCAAGTGAATGCACAAAGGGAAGGAGAGTTCGAGGACAAGCTTAAAGGAAGAAACATTACAACCTCAAAAGCTACAAGCAATTTCAAGATCACATCGTCATGAAGGAAAGACATAAGGACAAGTTTGATTTCAAAGAAAGAAGGAATTTGAGGACAATGTTTACATCAAGAAGAATTCAAAGATTAAGGAAAATGAACAAGTTCTACAAATGCAGAAGATTATCATAATCTTGAATTTCCTTCGCAAATCCAAGATCAATATGAAGGACCCACTCACAACATGAAGGTCGACAAGTTAAAGACATTGAGAAGGATCAAGGCAAGATATCAAGACAAAAGCAATTTCGAGAGCAATTCAAAAAGGAGATTCCCAAAAATAGAGAGGATGAAGAAAATTCAGGAAGATGAAGTAATTTGGGAATATGAACCATCATGATTGATCAAAGGCTTAAAATGTTGAGTATCAAGAGATATCTCTTCATTGTGATGAAATAGTGAACTTTACAAGATAAGCATGTTGAGGTGGCACCCAATCATCTTCAACCAATCAAAGCATTCCAAGTCGACATCTCCAAGCTCACCCAATCAAACTCATTCACAAGTGGACATGAGTGCATTTATTTCATATTCAAGATTTCCAAAATCTTGAATAAAAACCTTGCAAGTAAGATTTTCTAAGAACAAAGGTGCCTCAAAAAGGTTTTCACCTTCAGATATGTCCTTTATTTTTACTTTTTCTGAGTCTAATGGGGCAAAATGAAATGTGGATCTACACACGGTATAAATCTGCAAACAAGGTACCTGTTTACATGTATCTCAGACAAAAACATAGGCTCTTCATCACTTTCATTCATGCAAACCCCCTCAGTCAAATCTTGTCTATAGTTATTTGTTTAATGTTTCCTTAAAACATAGGGAGCTCGCCCTTCTAATTGGAAGAACGGTTCTATCATGTACACTATTTTGTTTGGTGTCATCTTGTAAACAACAAATTAAAATGCTATCAAAATTGATGACAGGAGGATAAGTTTACACATTGATTTTTTTAGGGATACAACATTACACTTTTATTGGAAGTTGTTTACACATACAAATCTGCTTGCACAAAAACAAAACATACTTTCAAGGATATGGAGGCCAAATGAATGTCAAACTTTCCCTCACACCCATCACCAAACCGCTCCACTCACAAGATCCCAACTATTTAGAAGTGGGAATACAATTTGCACAAGACTTTACTAAACATTTTAAGTACATTCAATACGGCAAAACCAGGTCCAAATAAGGTTTTACTCAGAAAAATTTCAGATTTTACTACAAATACGAGATTGATACACGTGCATTGGATTTTAAGAAAATATTTGATATAATATCCCCTAGAAAATCAAAACTTCAACACCAACAAACAAAAGCACACTCAACACAACCAATCTCCAAACTTGAGCCCCTAGCAAGCTGCAAGCAAAAGAGAACCTTTTTGCTACCTGCTGACACTCTCCAATGGAAACTAATCCTCACTCTCGTGGAATGCCCAATTTTACAAGAGGATTAAAAAAATCAAAATAGATTTGAAATCATACAGAGGTCCCAATACATGAAGCCTAGGGTCGCTATTTACCAAACACACAATTAAAGAAAATGAATATTTTTGGTTGATGCTGAATGCCTGATCCTTGAGATGACCCTACATCACTTATGGAAATTACATATGAGACAGTTAATCATGGAAATGGAAACAGTCAATATAAGTTATGAGTGGTTTTACAAATTTCATACGACTATGTTAAATCCATACTGAGATCCTGAATTATTATAAACATTAGGTATAACAAATAATCATGGAAATGCAAATGGTCAATACAAGTCATGGATAGCTTTACACATTTGATACATCTACACTGTATATGCATGCTGAAATCTTGAACAGTGATCTAAATCTTGAGACAGATTAGAATTGATGATTTGTTATGGAAGATCAGTTTATGATGCGGGATTCAATTAGAAATCTATCTTAATTTTTACTCTCTTTGTAAGCGACTTTCATTTTATTTGAATAAATATGTCCTCAAGATTCTCCTAATGCTTTTGGGTGTGCTGATTTTTAGGGTGGTTGTGAATTTTGGGCAACAAGATTTTGTCTTTGATATTCAGGTATTCATCCTTGACTAAATATTTCTGACACTTAGTGTAAAAACTCCTGCTAATTCTGACCTGAATTTTCAGTTTTGGCTGTTTGATGTTTCGTCAAATAGTTAGCATGCTAACTGTCTGAAATCTGATTTATGTGTTTTGAATTTGTGTTTGATATCTGTTTTCAATGCCAAATCATAGATAAACATATATAAATGATAAACAATAACATGGAAAACAAATGATGAACACACCATAAATTTATGATTTTTCCTTGAATAACAATGGAAAATACAATGATATCAGATCTGATATTACTACAACAGCGAACAAGTTCCTTCAAATATGATGGTTCTAATTAATCAAAATGATTACACATGACCAGATGCATAAATAGAAGCCCATTACCAAATGGAAAGCATGACTACCTTAAATGGTGACCAAAGATGAAGTGGCTGATTAGTATAGACAACAGATGACTCCTGGAATTCTGATATATAAAGCTGACCTCCAAACCTTAGCTGAACAATTCCAAACAATACCAAAATATGCCAAATGCTTCTTCAAAGTTGCAACAATCACCAAAACGAGGTTTTGAAACCCTAGCTGCGGCAACATAAAGTTATTTCAGTCCATAAACCCTTGTCAAAACACCATGAAAATGATGCCAAATGAATGTTATAGCTGTGTCATGATCAAAACTACAATTATCTTCAATTCCTGTCAAACCCTCAAAAGAGATTTCTAGTTGAAACCTCCAGAAATCTAATAATGAGCACAATGGTGAATTTTGGATAAATCCATACATAAGATGGATTTGGGTTTCCGTCCAAACCACTGAAAAACTCCAAGGGTTTTCGTCCTTCAGATTTCCCATTTTGAAAGCCAAGCTCCCAACCTTAGAGAGAAAAGTAAAATAAACCAAATATATCAAATGACTTCCTCCAATCTCCTTTTATAATCCTTTCATGAAGTTTTCAGAAACCCTACTTAAATTTCCCACTTTTAATATTTTAATATTTAACTTGCATATGGGAAATAATAGTAAAGTGAGCCCCTCATATAATTTCTTCATTAATACAAAATCACTTGAATACCCTTAAACACCCATATGTTGGCACCCCATTTGGCATAATAATTAAATACTTTATGACATTAATATATTAAATGCACCCTTGAGCCCTTATATCCCCCTTAATCATAAAGATAATTTAATTAGTTATATGAAAATCAATGCTAGATTAGACTTTAATTAATTAAATTAAATCATTAAACTCCACTAAATGCCAAATATCAATCCAACAACAAATCCTACCAACTTTTTGGATATAATCGTGGTGTCATTTGACCATCTAGATGACTTGCCATAACGTTCAATTGACTTAATAAAAATAGTGAGTATAAACGGAGCCTGATAGATGCCTAGAAGACAAACCACAAATAAACTAATCCACTAAGATGGAGAGTACTGAAATATACACCAAAGGGGTAAGCTGAATAACCCTGAATCACCCTCAAAGCCCCCCCTAATCACCACATTAGCCTACATGGACCACTGATAATAGGATAATCTCTAAAAATAACTGATGCTTAGTAAGGCACAAAAATGGGGACATTACAGTCCACTCTCCCCAAAGATTGTTTGCCCTCAAGCAACCTGCATTTGCATACCAAACCAAATGTTATATGCACCTATATGCCAGTTGGAATACTAGGATCCCATACAATTCTCATAGATACTGGTTTGCCAATCCACTGCGTCACTCTGATATAACTTCCATCTACCACATTGTCATGCTGCAACGTCCTAGGAAACATTTCATCCATCATGCGAATCCCTAGATCCTGTTGTTAGGTTTTCACACCATCACCCCATTGCAAATGAGGACCCCCTCTTTTTTCTTTAGTAGTAGGAGTTGTGGTCTTAGAGGTCTTAGCTAGCAACAATTTTCAAGTCTCCAAGTCGAGGAAGTGATTTTGATTAATTTTGGCCTGCTGGGAAGTCAAGTCTGTTTGGGATGTAAGCGAAAATTGGGCTAAGCTAGTCAAGGAGATGGAGTGGAAACCAAGTGATTTGTGAGAAAATGAGTTAGAATCATTAGAAAATCCTTGTACCAGCTTCTATTAGACTTTAGAAAGCCAGGATAGGTTGGGGAGGTAAACTTGCTGAAGACATGTTGAATCCTGAAATTTGGCTAAGTCTGGAATTTTTTGAAAACCCCCAAAATCTACAATCTTAATTATAACTCCTATGAAGCTAAAACCTATCTCAAACATCTTGCCAGTATTTGTACAAATATAACTTAAAGTATAAGAAAGGATTCTTATACTTAAATGTTATATTTGTATAAATCCTTTCGCCCTCGAGCTAAAAAAATGACTAAGTATGGAAAACATGTTGCAAAGAAGAGAATCCTTTGGGCATGGCAGATTCCGCTTGCCCCAGAGGAGAATTCCTTTGACCACTTAAGTTTCCGCCCCTTGCAAAACGAGCCCCGAGTCTATTTTGGCAAGGAAAAGTGAAAGAAATACAAAAAATATTGATTTTGAGGCAAAGTTGTGAAAAGAGAAACAATCCTCAGGAGGTGGCGGAATTCGCCTACCTCCTAGGATTCCTAATCCTGGGAGTGGTTTGATTTCCACCGAGCCAGTAAATGAAATCGTCACACCTCCCTTATTTCTGCCTTATGCATTAGAGGGTGAAATCGCAGTTAGATCTCTTCCAAGTAGCATTGTAAGAAAGGACAACTTCAAGATAGGCCTAACCTTGATCGAAAATGGGTTGGAATCAGCAATGAAGACAAAAGAGAAAATTTTGGGGAGGTGGCGGAATCCGCCTGCCTCCCAAGATTTGCAATCTTCCCATACCCTCATTTTCCGCTTTATGATGATTATGGTAGAGGCATGAAATTTGACTTGTGCAACAAAAAAGAAAGGATGACTGAAAATAAAAAAATGATGATGAGATTCACAAAATCAGGAGTCACTCCAGTAGGACCAAATGCAATAAGGATTACAACCTAGGATGAGGGAATCAAAATCCTCTCACTTTATTTTTGCTTTGTTTTGATTGAAGTGCAGATTGAATCGGGCCTTCAAGATGGGGTAAGAGAGAAGAAAGCAATGCATAAAGACCATGAAAGAAGAAATATTGACAATTTGGGCATCGAGTAGGAAGAAGTTAAAAGAGAATCCTTAAAGGGTGGTGGATTTGGCCACCCTGTTGTGAGTTCTTCACCCCATTGCCCCAATCAATGGGGACCCCCCTTTTGATCAACTGTCTTAGTGGGTGGAAGTGAACTTCGCAAATTTTTGGGCTATGTTTGGCTTCCTTGCATGCTCCTTGTTTCTTCCCCTCTTCCTTAAGCTGGCGGGATTTTGGCTTGCATGGGACATGTCCTTGTCCCATACAGCTCTGATTTCTTCCCTAGTCTTGAAATGTAGATTGATGGCAAAGTGTTTAAAGGGAGGTAAGTTGGTCAAGGTGCCTCAATGTGATGTTTTGTTGTGGGCAAGTTTATAAAGGAAGCTCTTGGGCAGAATCTAGCCCCTTATGGGACAGGGCCTTGTCCTGTAGCCCCCAGATTTCCACTCCCTTTTGGGCAAGTAGAGATGGCAATTACCAAGTGTTGGAGTTTTGGGGGAGGAAGTGCATTCATTTTAGGAGTCAATAGGGTGATGTATAGAGGGCTTGGGATGAGGAAGATGAAGTCTTGAGGGCTTCAAGTCAGCAAATTGGAAATTGTCCCATGACTGGGCAAATTCCGCCCAGTCATAGGACAAAGATTGTCCTATACCCCTTGGATTTCCGCCCCTTTTGTTTGGTTGAAATTCGGTTCCTTGGCAATAGTAGTGATGATTGGTTTTGGTTTTAGGGGCTCTGGATCTTTGGACTGCGACTTAGGATGGGTTGAAGGTGGGCGGAAATGTCCTGTCTATGGGACAATTCCGCCACGACTCCACTTCCCCACTTCCTTCCTTCCCGAATGATGAGAGCCAGGCATCCTTGATGAAGTTTTGTTAACGTTTGAAGAGTGAAGTATGAAGAGATGGTTTTGAGAGCCTTGGGGGGAGTAAGCCTTGCAGTCTTGATGACTTTTGAGCAATGAAATGCAAATTGTCCGATGGCTGGGTGGATTCCACCTAGTCATAGGACAGGGAGTTGTCCCACGCCCCATACAATTCCGCACTCTTTTGACCATGTGAATTAGACCCCTTAGGATGTGGGAAATGTTTTTTGAAAAAGTTGAAGTCATTTCGGTTGAAGGAGTGGTTTCTTTTAGGAGTTGTCTTACTTTCCTTGGGTGGAATGGTCTCATCGATAGGACAATTCCGCCATGGAGGTGGTTTACTCCTTTCCTCCTTCCCAAGCCCCCTTAGCCGTTTGGTTGTTTGAATTTGAGATTTTCTAAGAGGAAGCTGTGGGATGTGCTAAACAAGTGATGGTCTTTGAAGGTTGGGAGTTTGTATTCCACAAATTGCAATTGTCCCATGACTGGGCAGATTCTACCCAATCATAGGACAAGGATTTGTCCTATGGGACATGAAATTCCCCTCCCCCTTTGTGTGGCTTTTGATGGAGTCTTGGGCATGGCGAAGAAGTTTGGAGTCTTTGGTGTGTGTTGGTTGTATTTCCTGTTTTTGCTGCTTCGCCTTGTTCCTTGTCTTGCCCTATGAAAATGTTCAGGTTCTCATGCCTAAACCTTGCCAAAATTGCTCAAAACCCTGAAAAACCCTAAAGCAACCAAGTGTTAAACGAAGCATTTGAAACCCTTGGTCATGTCTTATGTTTCATCGTTACCTTTTTCAATCACTTAAGACATGTGCTTTAAGTCAAGTTGCTTCATCGCGTTGCCCAGGACGAATATTCCATATCCTCTCCCGACTTCGCTTTCCCTTTGTATCGCATAGTCTCCTTACGAAACAGAATATTCCTTCAGTGTCTCGAGACTTGGCGATTTCCTTCAGTCGGGTAGTCACATGAACTTCATGTCATAAGCTTTATAAGAATGGGACCCACTGCTCAGTCGGGTGATCGCAAGAGAAGTCAAAAAGTCAAAGCAATGTTATCAGACTTCGCGATTACTTCATGTCGCATGGTCGCTAGATCAGGCCATGCCAACAGTTAAGTTTTTCTTTAGTCGCGTGGTCTCGAGACGGGATGACAGTTAAGGGATAACAGCCTAGACTACGCGACTAACCGTTTCATGTTTGCGACATTGCTCAGTCGGGATGTCGCCAGAACAGGAGTAATGACTCAGCTTTCCAGTATGCATTAAGTGGACAAAAGAACAGGTGACATCTGTCATAAAGTAAATGGTAGTTGGGAGGTCGCCAGAAGGAGGAAATGAATTAAGCAATTAAGAGACTAAGGTATTTTTGCCTTTAGTCGCAAGGTCTCCAGATGAATTAAGGGCGTGCCTGATCATTCATTGAGGCTCACAACAACCCCTCACTCGCACATGACATGACATGTTCATCGAGAAATAACTATTCAGCGATCTCAGAGATCTGAACACCTCCGACTGTAGATGCCAACATCTACTTCACACGATCACAACATACACCTCTGGCAATCTCACGAGCTTCCGTAGATCCAGTGAGTGCGGGTAGCGGCAACAACAATACACACAATCGGGCACAACGCCTTCCACAACCACCAACAGTCGCTTTTGATATTCATGGTGGTCACTTCCGACAATGACCAAGTGCCCGAGAAAGTGATCTAAGTTCGAGAGCAGAACTCGTATGCTACACCAACCATTGGCGGATGTATTTCCATTCGTGCCCTGATCTTCCTTCCAGTGGTTAAGCTCTACAGAAGGAACATGACTCTGATACCATGTAAATGCAATTGGACCTATTGATCAAATCTAGATATAAGTAAATTGATTGAGATTTTATACCTTCTATTGAAGTCTGAATAGTAAATATTATTCTGCAGAGACCAGTCGATGTATCTTCACTTATCGATTTCTGTGAGTATATTTTGATCTCACTACTAGTGACATATGTATGTGGTTGGGCACATATGAAAGGCCACATCTATGATAGATGTGACTCCTCAAGGAGTCACGCCTATCATAGGCATGGCTCTTCATATTTGTCATTACGCCCAGACCCGACATCTTCTGATCACTAATCATGCACGGCGACTAAAGACAAGTCGACTATCTTATAACCAATATAATGTACAAACGATGATAACGTTTAGAACGTTAACTCGAATATATAGGGAGTCGATAGTTAAATACGTTAATATAAATTGATAGACATCGAAGTCGATAGTTAATTTATTCGATCAGAATATAATATAATAATGATAATCATTATCATTATCATTATTATATTATAACAATAATATGATATATAATAGATATCAAATAAATATCAATATATATTATAACTATTAATATATATAATTATTGTTATATATGTGTGTGTGTGTGTGTGTATCTATTATTGTAAGGTCAATATTTTAGCTGATCGATGCTACAAATATCAACAGTTACAAATAGGCCGACATACTTTATCTATTATTTTATTATTTTGTCCCCCTTTTATTTTATAACTAAATTAATTAATTAAAGAAGCCCTTTAAAATTTTGTTTAAATTTTGGGACCACTTAATTAAGTCACCTTATTAATATTGGGGACATTATAGTCCTCCCGACCCAAAGATTGCTTGCCCTCAAACAATCCGCAAATTGTTCGCCGCCTGACAAGCTCTAGGATCCCAAACCATGCGCAGATACCGATAGTCATATCCGCTGAAATCTCCATGCCGCAACATGACCACGTGCATGCAATTGGATGTAGGCGAGAAGAGTAAATCTCCATCAAGCTTCCACTGCTCCACTCTGATATAAACATTTTCATGCGTAGAGTCATCAAGAATTTAATGGAGACTCCCAAGAAGATGTTGGTTGATGGTGGAGTCGTCAGGGAAGGAGAGGCATATGACCTTGCCCAGTGGTATAGCGCAGTAATCATGGCAAAGGAAATGCTTGAGCATTTCAGCGGAGAGTCCACTCGATTGAAAAAGGTAGTCAAGAATATCCAACAGGGGATCTCCAACACAGCCGCATCACTGTTATCACTAAGATTGCCTAAGAATGAAATAACGGTGGACAACCTAAAAGGTAAACTTGAAGAGTTCTTTCAGTTGAATTACTTCACGAAGGACGACTTTGAGAACTCCATTTTCTCAAATGTCATGCACACAACCCAAGACTTGTTGCCGGATTGGGAAATCAACTTGAGCAAATCTGAGCGAGAGATGACAGTCCTGGAATTCAAGCGAGAGTCAGCGCCAAGTGTCAGTGTGCATGAGTTGGAGACCATTTTGAACAGATTCCATGCATTGAAAAGGCGAGGTCAAACATAGGCTATTTTGGGCGAAGGAGCATTTATTGCATAGTGAGCATTCATGTCGCCCCACTCTTCCGCTAAATGGGCATTCGTAGTGGGCATGTATTACCCACTAGGATGGAGGTTTTTCTTCTGATTGGTCCATGCGTACCCCCCTCATTAATTGTAGATTCTTTTGCTTGACCTAACCCTAATTAGGGTTGAGATGGCACAATCTAGGCCATCAATTATTGTTTCAATCCATACCATTCATTGTCATCGAGGACCTTTATAAAGGCCTCATTTCTCATTTGTAAGGAGTGAATTCTGAGATTGTTGCTAAGAGCTACCAAAATAATTGAGTTTTCGTTTCAAGGTGATTACTTGAAGTGCTTTGGTGCTTGCATGGTTTCATTGTTCGTCATTTAGATTAGATTTGTTAGATAAAGTGTTTTGATTTCAATGGAGAATGTGATTATATTTGATGAATTTCCATGGCTCATACTTTTGATGGTTTGTTGATTGTAAGTTGTGCAAATTTAGCCTGAGCCCTCACTTTTATGGATGCTTAACTTATATCATTCAACGTGCATTGTTCGTTTTGATGGTGTTCACTGTGGTATGAAAATCATTTGCATAACCCACTAAAGATTGCACCAATTCTTGCAGAGTTGTAGTTTATCTTGGTGAAGCAAAGCGTGGTTATTTTTGAATTTGTCCATCAAAACAGTATCTATTGTCGTCGTTACCCTTAGGAGTAGAATAGAATTTTTGAACCCTATTCCCATTTGGTTTCCATATATTTGTGAAAATCCAAAAAAAGAGTACTCTATTGCTATATCTTCCGACAGTTCCCACATCCAGTATCATTCAAAATTGTCTCGAGCAATGTAAACGTAAGGCCCCTCATGATAAAAAACATATTGCATTACCATTGAGCTTATCCACTGTCAAGAACTAATACAAAAGGAACTTTGGAATCTGTTGTGTGATCTTTCGCAATCTTAGCATACAAACAATTTTTGATCAAGTGAGGATAAGATATATCAATATTTTGTTCTACTGTTGGTGGGTCATAAAACACACATCAACAAAGCCCAACTCAATCTGATTTGTCTATTTCAATTTTGAATGTTTGACATTTTGTCAAACACTTTGCATGCAAGGTCTGATTTTTGAGTTCTTTCTTTGTTTTCTATGTTTGTTTTGAATGCCAAATGATAAGAGAACATGTTGAAATGAAGCGCAAGAAATGCAAAAAACATGAACAACAAATTTCTCAATAAAAGACCACTTTATTAGCCTCAAATTAGGTCTGATATAAGTTTGATAAAGTTACAACAGTGAGCTCATTACTTCAGTTTTGAGTTTTATTGCAATTGACAATGAATCCTCACATACTCGGAAGCAAGGATGGAAGCCCAACAACTTGTAGATGGTACAATAAGCTCAATGTGAATTCTGGAACGAATGCACCTAATAGGCTGAATGAGTTTTCGTCCACACAACCGAGAAACTCTAAGGGTTTCCGCCCTTGGATTTCCTATAAATGAAAGACAAAGCTCTTAAGCTTCTTAGAGAGAAATTAAACAAATCAAGTATATTAAATCACTTCTTGAAATCCCCTTTTATAATCCTCTCATGAAGTTTCCGGAAACCCTTTTTCTTTACTTGCAATTGGGAATAATAATAAAGTGACCCCTTATATAATTTTAATGAACTTAAAGTCACTTTATGAGTTAATTGTATATTCACCTTATATCTCCCAATATTGACATCTATCTCCATAAAATACTTTATTAAATTATTTAAAACCTTATAACTCCCTAGGTGCCAAAATAAAGTCACTTTATGGAAACAACTTAAATACACTTTAAACCCCTTTATAAAGTCATATCATAAAGTCATTTAATATAATTAATATTATTAAAGCTAAACTTGTTTTAACTTTGATAATTTAATTGAAATTATTAAATCTTGATAATTTGCTCCAAGTCATTGGAGTCTTCGAGGAGAAGTTGGAGTTAGTGAAACGATCTTACGCCTACTTCAGCTCCATTGTTGTTTCTCCAAACTCATTATGAGTTTCATTGCTTATGTGCCAAAATAAAATATGAAAATGAGAAAGCAGTATCAAAAAAAATTCGTGATAGGAAAGTGAGTTGGTTTGGGTAGTGGGTATGCTCCCCATTGATCCTGAATTCGGCTCTTGGACCTCAATATTTAAACGATGAAGAAAAGGAAAATTCAAGCCATTTGGCTTTGGATGTGCATATATCTCTACTGGTACTATTCAATGCGAATTTGCCAGAAGTAGAGAAATGCTCGTGGTGAAATCATAACAATAACCTTGTCAAGGCTATGGACTCTTGACTGGTAGCGAGGCTCTATCCAAGATGCTTTTGAAGTATGGATGTCAAATAGATGACTACAATAGATCTTAGGAGATTTCCAATGATCTTGTTGAGCTATAAATGAATACACTTGCACACACGTGAGTAATCAGAGATAAAGGCTCTTCTCTCAATTCGTGGTTTCTTCCATTATGAGTGCATTTCCTAGTTGTTTGATAGGTGAAAGGAGAATTGATCAAAGGTTCTAAGTTCCAAGCAAGTTATATCCTTAAAATTTTCAGGAACATTTCTTTCGAGTGGGTGCTAGATGTTGTGACCTTTTCACACCTTCGTTGAATTGCAAATGGGGACCCCCTCTTTTAACTCGTAGTTGTAGGGTTTTGGCAGTTGAGATAGCAATTAAGAACTGATGCAGGAGCATCGTGGGGTAGTTGGCAATCCTGTGTCACCAAAAATATGTTTTGGTTTGGTTTTGGTTTTAGTAGCAAGCTCGGTTAAAGACCTGAGTTGCTCAGTCACTTTGGTGGTAGTTCTCGGTTGGAAGATGTGTTGCTTCATCGATGGACTCGGGTTCTGGACTCGGTGGTGTTCTGTGTTCAGTGTGTTCAACTCGGTGGTGTCTTGCTCGGTACCATATTGCTCGGTGATGTCTGTTCAGAGGAGTTCGGCTCAGTTATGCCTCTCACCGAGTGGTTCGACATTCGAAGTTCTTGTTCACCGACTGACTTTGGTGGATTGGGTGAACATTGGAGATTGCATCCGTTATTTGAGGGGGTCGTTGGGATCGTGCAGAGTTCTAAGGCGTGCGGATTTGAGGCATTGGATCTTGTGTGGACCTAAATCTGATTTGGTGCTTTCTTCTATGTATTTATTGTTTATTTGCAGCCGACTGGGTCATTTAATATTTGTTCATCATAAATTGTAGTGGCCGGCTGTCATTTAATAGTTGTTTGCAAGACGACTTGTGGCTGTGTTGTATAAAAGAAGTATGTTGGTAGCAGTTAAAAAAGAAAAAAGAAAAAGCAAGGTAGAGGAGCAGAGATAGGAAGGAGTTGATAGCAGACAGTTGTAAGTGGGTAAGACAAAAACTTGTAGGATTGCTTGGTGGCTTGCGAGCACAAGCTCAGATTTGGTTTCTTCCACTTCGCTATAGGGTAGGCTGGTGTAATCGGATCCTGCAAGATCTTGTTGAATTTGTTGATGTAGTGGTCGTAATTGGGAAGGCCTTACAGCCGGACATGTTGCATGTAATTGGAATTCTGAAATAATAAATGAGTTGATATAAGTTGTTATAGCTAGTGTTTGGTTTCCGTTGTTGTCTTGTTGTTGGCTGCAAGTTTGGACAGTCCTTTATTGGATCCTCTGAGCTTGACTGCATCAAGTGGTATCAGAGCTGAGTTTGATCTGGTTGGACAGAGCGTGGTTGATCTGGTTGGTGAGAACCTGGTTGGTCTGGTTCATTTCTTGTGGAGCATAGGGTTTTCGAAGATTTTGGAAGATGCCTCCGAGAAGATTGGACCCTAGGGCGATTACAGATCTTTCTGAGGAGGTGGAAGCAAAGGTGACCGAAAGATTTAGATCTGAGATGGTGGTGATGAAGAATGAAATTTTGAAAGTTGTTACTGGATTGCAAGGAGGTCCTAGAATAGATGATGGTTATGAGGAAGCTGTTGAAGATTTTGAAGCTGCTAGATCTAGTGGAGATGACAGAGACGACCGGATGGAGAGATCTGGCGAAGATCGGACTGATCGGTTGGAAAGATCTATGGCTCGGTTGAGTAAAAGTTACCGAATGGAGGTTTATAATTTCTCAGGTACATTGAAGCCCGAGGACCTGATTGATTGGATCGGCGAATTAGAAGACTACTTTCAGCTGGAAGGTATTGGAGATCCTCTCAGAGTGAGGTTGGCACAAACTAAGTTGAAAGGACATGCTGCTCTTTGGTGGAAAGAGTTACAGAGGGATAGAGAGGAAGAAGGTGAGATGAAGATCAATCGGTGGAGGTTGATGGTGACAAAATTAAAAGCTAAGTTCATTCCTGTTGATTATGAACTTGAGTTGTTTAAGAAGTTACAAAATCTGAAACAGAAAGAGATGACTGTGGAAGATTATACCGAGGAGTTCTACAAGTTAACTATTCAGTCTGGGCATAGAGAACTTTCTAAGGAAAAGGTGGCAAGATATGTTAATGGTCTGAGATTCAATATCCAGGATGAGATTGGTATGTTGAAGATTGACTTTGTGGAGGATGCTTATCAATATGCACTGAAGGCAGAAGATAAGTTGAAGAGAAGACATCATGCTAGTTCCCGAGGGAAGGAGAAGCAAGAGAAGTTGGTAAAAGACAAACTAAGAGTTGAGGAGGAACCGAAACCTGTTGAATCGAGGTGAAGAATGGGTAGAGATATATTCAGAGGTATGTGTTATAACTGTGGTGAAGGACATCGGTCGTTTGAATGTCCCTAGCTTGACAGGAAGGTCAGTAATCTCCGAAATGATGTGGTGCATGAATAACCGACGATTAATGCTGCTGAACTGGAAGATGCAGAGAATCTCATGGTTCGAAGGGCATTGCTCGGTAAGAAGGTGGTGAAACCTTGTCAAAGGCAAAACTTGTTTAAGACTAGAAGTAGAGTTTCAGGAAGAAAATGTTGCAATGTGATTGTGGATAGTGGTAGCACCGACAACCTTGTTGCTGAGGAGATGGTTCCGAAACTTGGTTTCAGAAGGTTGAAACGTCCTTGTCCTTATAAGATAAGTTGGGTACAAGATGAACATGCTTCGAAGGTAAGGAAGCAGTTTTTTGTTGATTTTCAGATTGGGCAGTATAAGGATCAAGTGTTGTGTGATATTGTAGACATGAGTACTTGTCATGTGTTACTCGATAGACCTTGGCAGTATGATTGTAAGGCTATGCATGATTGTGTGAAGAATGTATTTACCATTGAGAAGGGTGGCAGGAAGTTTTCCCTAATTCCTTTGTAGGATGCAGAGCTCGGTAAGAGGAATCTAAGCGTCGGTGGTAGAGTTGAGCTGAAGGAAATTCAGAGGATTAGAGATCAGAGTGGAAAACAGACCTGTAGTAATCCGAGGAAAGATGTGAGGAGGCAAGGCAATCAATTGTTTGTTACAAGAAAGAGTTTGCAGAAGTGGAGTAAAAGAAAGAGCGTATCGGTTGAAGACGCGAAAGACATGTATATCAAGAATCAGTTTGCAATCTATGTGTTGAATCCCAACAGATGTTCCTCGAGCTGCTGAGAACATCTTTTCGCACCTGGGGTGTCTAATGCAGAAGCATCATGGGGTAGTTAGCAATCCTGTGTCACCAAAAATATGTTTTGGTTTGGTTTTGGTTTTGGTACCAAGCTCGGTTAGAGACCTGAGTTGCTTGGTCACTTTGGTGGTAGTTCTCGGTTGCAAGATGTGTTGCTTCACCGATGGACTTGGTGACTAGACTCGGTGGTGTTTTGTGTTTGGTGTGTTCAGCTCAGTGGTGTCTTGCTCGGTACCATATTGCTCGGTGATGTCTATTCAGAGGAGTTGGCTCGGTTATGCCTCTCACCGAGTGGTTTGGCATTCAAAGTTCTTGTTCACCGACTAGCTTTTGTGGATTGGGCGGACATTGGACATTGCATCTGTGATTTGAGGGGGTCGTTGGGATCGTGCAGAGTTCCGAGGCGTGCGGATTTGAGGCATTGTATCTTGTGTGGACCTAAATCTGATTTGGTGCTTTCTTCTATGTATTTATTGTTTATTTGCAGCCAATTGGGTCATTTAATATTTGTTCATCATAGATTGTAGTGGTCGACTGTCATTTAATAGTTGGTTGCAAGACGACTTGTGGCGGTGTTGTATAAAAGAAGTATGTAGGTAGCAATTTAAAGAAAAAAAAAGCAAGGTAGAGGAGCAGAGATAGGAGGGAGTTGATAGCAGACAGTTGTAAGTGGGTAAGACAGAAACTTGTAGGATTGCTTGGTGGCTTGCGAGCACAAGTTCAAATTTGGTTTCTTCCACTTAGCTGTAGGGTAGATTGGTGTAATCGGATCTTGCGAGATCTTGTTGAATTTGTTGATGTATTGGCCGTAACTGAGAAGGCCTTACAGCCCGACATGTTGCATGTAATTGAAATTCTTGGTGGCATGCGAGCACAAGTTCAAATTTGGTTTCTTCCACTTAGTTGTAGGGTAGATTGGTGTAATCTGATCTTGCGAGATCTTGTTGAATTTGTTGATGTATTGGCCGTAACCGAGAAGGCCTTACAGCAGAGATAGGAGGGAGTTGATAGTAGACAGTTGTAAGTGGGTAAGGCAGAAACTTGTAGTATTGCTTGGTGGCTTGCGAGCACAAGTTCAAATTTGATTTCTTCCACTTAATTGTAGGGTAGATTGGTGTAATCGGATCTTGCGAGATCTTGTTGAATTTGTTGATGTATTGGCCGTAACCGAGAAGGCCTTATAGCCCGGCATGTTGCATGTAATTGGAATTCTGAAATATTTAATGAGTTGATATAAGTTGTTATATCTGTTGTGTTTGGTTTCTGCTGTTGGCTTCTTGTTGGCTGCAAGTTTGGACAGTCCTTTATTGGATCCTCCGAGCTTGACAACATCAAGAACTCAAAAGGATTAAGGAGTGGTCAAGTGATTAAGTTGTCAAGTTGCAAGTGTAGATAGGAGTTTCAAGGTTTTGGTTTCAAATCAATCCTGGTCGTTCATTGTAATTCAGACTCCCATATAAACCCCACTCCTATTATTTGTAAGAGGGAGACTTGTTGAAATTTTTTCCATAATGCTATCAAAGTAATTGCTAAATCATTGTTGGTCATCATGGTGGATTACTTGTATTGCTTTGGAGTATTGCATGGTTTCTACAATTCCTCACTTAGATTAGAATTTTAATTTCACATTGTTTAGAAGTAGTGTTTAGTTGAATGGAAGTGATTGTGGATGCACCTTTGGTGAATTCACTTAGACCATACCACTAGTTGCTTGTTGATTGTAAGTTATCCTTGCGTGATCAACTAGCATATTTATAAGCTTAACTTTGATTATTGCTTGCACATTGATATGCATCAATGGATGGTGTTAATGGATTGGTAATAGTTTGAACATCTCATATTTACCTTAGGAGATCGCACTAGCTTTGTTGATACCTGTTGTGAGGTTTTCACACCATCGCCCCATTGCAAATGGGGACCCCCCTCTTTCGCTTCAGCATTCGGAGTAGTGGTCTTAGGTAGTCTTTGTTGGTGGCAGTTTTTGAGTCCCTAGGTCCGGCCAGTGAGGTTTGAGAGATTTTGGTCTGCTGGGAGGTCATGTCTGTCTGGGATGTGGGCAAGAGCTAAGCTAAGTCTGTCATGGAGATGGAGTCGAAACCAAGTGATTTATGATGGAATGAGTTAAAACCCTTTGAGAATCCTTGTTCCAGCTTCAGTTTGACCTTAGAAAGTCATGATGGATTGTGGGAGGTAACCCTGTTGAAGGCTTGCTGAATCTTGATATTTGGCTGAGTCTAAAATTCTTCAAAAACCCCCAAAATCTAGAATCTACACCTTAACTCCTATGAAGCTGGAACCTATCTCAAACATCCTGAAAGTTATTTATACAAATATAACTTAAAGTATAAGAAATTAAATAAATTTCTTATACTTAAATGTTATATTTAAATCCTCTCGCCCCTGAACTGAAAAATTGGCCAAGTACACAAACTACTTTGTCCCATGCCAGGTCGGATTCTGAACTCCTACAGGACAAATTTTGTCCCATAGCCTTCAAATTTCCGCCATGTAATCAAGGGGTTTGTTTAGTCACCATAAGATTCCAGAGGTTCGAATGATGAAAGCGGCGAAAAATCCATGAAAGGGATCAATTATAACTTGCCTCTAGCTGGGCGGAAATTAGCCTTCCATAGGACACAAATTGTCCCATAGCATCAAGATCTTTGCCCAATTGGTGATGCATAGATTGGATTCATTCATGAGTGGAGGAGATGAAGAAGTCAAGATCAATCAAGAAAGAACATAAGATGAAGAGGTGCAGTAAGAATGCTAAGGAAGTGTGGATTGGAGGATCCAGAGACAAAGTATGGAATGGAGACCTTGTCCCATGACTGGTCAGAATCCAACCAGTCATAGGACACAAATTGTCCTATATGTCTGAAATTTCCGCCCCTCCCTAGTGCCTTGAGTTGGAATCCTTAGCTATGGCGATGGTATTTGGGTAAGTTTTTAGACAATTTCAGTTTAGAGAGAAGTTTAGAGCATGATCAACTTGGGTGGATTTGTCCAATGCATGGGACAAGTCCGCCATGTATCCCTTTGGCTCCCAATCCCTTCCTTATTTGGCAGCGAAACAATGAAATCCAAGTCGGCTCCTTTCCTTTTGGTTCAACAAACATGAAATTCAAGTCCGCCTATAGGTGAAGGGGTGTGAAGAGGCATAAAGGAGGAGAGGTTTGAACCGTTTGCACATCAAAAAAATGCGAATTTCCTCCAGACAAGGTGCAGATCGAAATAGTAGCAGGCTTGGATTAGGAAGCAAAATCAGAGATGAGGTGGTAAAAGAAATGGAATCTAGGCATGTTGTTGAAGAAAAAAATACTTGTTTCCCCGATTTCAATTTAATTTTCTCTCAATTTGCGAGAGGATAAAGGACTCGAGTCTTAAATTTCGTGAAATCTTAGAGAAAGTCCATCTTACTGAGTATTAACATGATTTTATTTTGTGAAGTTTTCAGATTTCTCTTATCCTTTCATGAACTTAAGGAAATTTTCTTCTTGGTTTTGCAAGGTAATTATTGGAGAAGGAAGGGAAACCAAAGCGAAAGGTGGATATGAAGGAGAAAGGGTTGAATGAGAAAATCTTGGAACTCTTGGTAACGAAATCATGGAAACCTATTTTCCTTGGAGAGAAAATCTTGGAACTCTTGGCAACAAAATCGTGGGAAGCTATTTTCCTTGAAAAGCAAATCTTGGAACAACATAGAAGGACCGAAGCAAGGGTGGTATGCATATCCTCTATTATCACGCCAAGAAGTGAAGACTTCACACTCATGCTCGAGGAATACAAATGAGATTGTAATGTCCCCATTTTTCTTGAGCATCAGAGTTTGAGAGATTAGCCTATTATTCTGATCCTCGTAGGCTAATTATTTTGGATAGAGGGTCTTCTGAGGTAGAGGTTTGATTAATGGAGGTTCTTATCTTCTCCAGAATTTTGTATGATCTGGTCTTTGTTTGGCTAAAGAATGGACTTCGTTTGGGCTCAGTTTCATATACTTACTATTAATAGTAAGTCTGAGGTTGATCAAGAAGGACCCTTTCTATTTTTGGTAAGTACATTTGGTCACGTGGGAAAATATTAGGTGTGACACGTGTTCCAGACGACATATTTAAAGGATAAGTAATTTGGGAGTTATTATTATTTTAGTGGCCAAATTATTATTTAATCATTAAATGGCTTATTATAAAGTTAATAATTTAACTTTATAATTTCACTTAAGTTGAGGGTTGAGTCATCATTGGAAGGGGCCATTTATCCAATTAATTCATCGAAGACTAAGCCAAAGTATTAATTAAAGTATTGGAGTAAATGAATTAATAAAAGGAAATTATATCTATTTATCCCACATTGGCTGGAAAAAGTGTGAATTCTCCCACAAAAGTTATAAAAGACTCGCATGAGTTCTTTATTATTATTCATGACTTGTGCATTTGCTTTGTTTGTGTGGAGAAGAAATTGAAACAAGGGTTTCAGATTTTGAGCTTGAAGAATTGTGAATTCTTCCAAGTTATTTCAGCATAGTGAATTGGTGAAACACCCAACGAATTATGTCAAACGTTGGCTTCATCCAGAGGCCAAGAATGAATTTATTGTTGCAGAATTAAGGGTTTGAATGCTTCATTATTTACCAGAACAGTTTGTAGTGATAGAAAGAATCGGCAACCATTATTAATCAGATTTCAAAACATTTATGAGCAGATTTGTGAAGTTTGTTCAAGGGTTTCAAGACATATCATACCTACAAGTTCATGAATTGTAGCTCCTAAATTTTCTGGGTATTGTTAATTTAGATAATAGGGGATATTTTATGAACTGGGTTGTCGATATTTTGTAAAAATACCGAGTATCTAAGGTGTTGTAAAAATCTGGAATTTTTAGCTATATATTCCCTATGTAATGTCCAATTTTTGAGTTGAAATAATTATTGCAATATCTTCTATTTTGCTGCATTATATTGTTGTATCAAACATTGCAAATATATTAAAAAGCATCAATTGCAGCATACCAAACCATAATAAATCAAACAGGAACTCAAATCAGCAAGCTCAGACATTGTTTGCTAAGTGTTTGACGAAATGTCAAGGCACTATTAAATCAGAAAATATAGTGATAAAGTTAGAACCAACAGGGGTTCTTACAGTGGTATCAGAGCAGTTTTCTTGCCATCCTGTTGGGGTAAGGTTCATTGAGCTTAATTGTTAGACTTAAGTGATCAACACTTTAGTTATTTTTGCAGTCATGGACAGATACAGGAAATCTAGAAAACATGGAAACAAGTTAGACAGTTTATCTGAGTTAAGAAAGCAAACAAATGCCTTAGTTAAGGATATAGAGAAACAAAGGCAAACACTGGAAAGATTAAATGCACCACTGTTAGATCCAGCAACTGTCGATAAAGCAACTAAATACTTGGGTTCTTTCTTCAATAGGTCTTCTTCACAGAGAAGATATGAGGTGAGACATGAGTTGTTTATAGGTGAAACATCCAGATATCTCCATGTTGAGTTTTCAGCAGCTGCTGATTTTGGTGGAGATTCTTTACAGGGACATGTGGATGTGCTTGTCTCATTGACAAATAGTGTGGATAGTGTGAGAGTTGAGGTGTTTGTAGAGGTACCCAGTAGTGATACCTTGTTGGTGGACATGTGTGAGGTTGATAGCGCACATGAGGAGAGTGATTATGAGGTTACTTCTTCGGTGACTCATGGGGATGACTCTACTTGCAGCGAGTCATGCTTGATTTATCAGACACTGGGGGAGGACTCTGAGTTGTTAGTAGATGAGGATGAGTCAGATGTCAATACTCAGTTTGTAGATGTGTGCTCAGATGACAGTACACAGAGATTCGATGATCTTGAGGGGAGTTTTCGGGATACAACTTCCTTCCATAGTGTGGACAGTGCAGTGGAGATTGTGCATAGGAGACCCGTGTTGCAAAGTCATCATGTGACTAGCCATTTGAGAGTTAGTGAGAGACATTACTTCTACTCTCGAGCATTTTGATGCCGCTCATCAGTTGTTGGTTGTTTATGGCTGGGGTGCTCCTATGGCAAATGAGCACGGTTGTGGTTACCTTCCTTGACAGAGATTCATTCCTTGCGGGAGGCTGTCAGGATTTTGAGACAGGATTATTTACAGTTGGTAGCCGACCGAAATCACCTAGTTGAGTGGGGGAGTACGGCATATGAATCTCTAATGGACAAAGAGGAGGTGAGCGAGCTTACTCAAGAACTCACAGCAACTTCTGAGGCTTTAGAGGGCACTCAGTTGGCTCTTCAGGGGTCGCAGTTGCAGTTGGGAGAGGTGACTATGGAGTTGGAGCGGATTCAGTCTTTAACATCCATAGATCTAGTTGAGTTGCAGATAGTAGTGGTTGGTGGTGAGTCAGCTTCCACAATTGGCAGTGATGGATGTGTTGGGGACACAATTACATCCATCCTTGAGACAGACGCAGTAGATGCAGAGGAGGTTAGTTCATCAGTGGAGGACAGTAGAGAGAGTTTTGTGGTATCTGGTTCTCCAGTTGTTAGCACAATGACAGATGATGCCCAGTAGGTTTTTGGGAATTTTGTGGTAGCCCGTGTGGATTTGTCCAAGAGTTGTGTGCCAGTTGCTGACACCACTCCCTTTGATTCCCAGGACATGGACAAGGTATCATCTGGTTTGGAGGCTAGTTCTCATGATGATTTGTCTCCTTCTGTCAGAAGCAAATCTATTCCTCCTTTTCATACAACTGATAGTGATAGGCATTTGGTAGTGTCGCAAGTTCAGAGGAACTAGTTGTGGATTGCAGGGGAGTAGGTTGATGCTGCTTATAATTTCTACTGCACAGATTCGTTCAAGCAATACTTGCTTGAGAGTCCGGTTTTGTGGGAGGGACCTTTCGGAGCTTCTGAAGGTACACTCATTCGGGGTTCTCGGGGTATTCAGATGTTAGTGGGGAAGATTATAGATACCTTGACTACAATGCTTCCTCATCAAGATTTTGTGGTTGGGTTTGCTGAGTAGGTTACCCAGGATCCTGCCCAATCAATTGTTCAAAGTCAGAGATTGTATCCATCTCTTGATTCTCGGTTTGATTTTGATGAGCCGCTGATAGAGGTTTGGAGTTTTTCACTATGATTACACAATGAGGAGCGCTCATCACTTTTCTTTTGACCCACCGGTGGAGGACTTGTTTGTGTGTCGGTGTGGGATGGCTCTAGGGTTATACCATTCTTTTTGGGATGGGTTTACTCCATCTGCAGTTGATGGGATTGGTTACTGCAAGTTAGCAGGAGTCGACTTGCAGGGTCAGTACATCCAGGATTGTTTTACAGTGGATTAATATCTGGATTACGAGAGTACACAAAGAAGATTCGCAGGGTATGAAGGGAGTTCTAGTTTATTCGATGGTATTGGATATACATTCTTCCTTGTTATGGATGGCTGTGAGTTTCATCTGGGTTCTAGGTAGTGATAGGTTTAGCAATGCAAATTGTGTGGAACGCTTGGTTCGGCATTGTGATAGTGTGTTCTAGTTAGCTCAGTGGATGGTGTTTTCATCACAGGAGCTAGTTGGTGATCACAGGGAGATTACACAGTTCTACTCTCGGGATCCGAGTGGACTGGTGTGTTTTTTGTTTCTGGGATTGCTTAGGGACAATCAATTTTAGGAAGGGCGGACTGTAATGTCCCCATTTTTCTTGAGCATCAGAGTTTAAGGGATTAGCCTATTTTTGTGACCCTCGTAGGCTAATTATTATGGAGAGGGTCTTCTGAGGTAGAGATTTTGTTAATGGAGGTTCTTATCTTCTCCAGAATTTTGTATGTTCCAGTCTGGTCTTCGTTTGGCTCATATTGGACTTCGTTTGGGCTCAGTTTCATATACTTACTATTAATAGTAAGTCTGAGGTTGATCAAGGACCCTTCTATTTTTGTAAAGTGCATTTGGTCACGTGGGGAAATATTAGGTGTGACTCCTGTTTACACAATAACATTCCAGACATTCATCCACATCCGGCACAATTGGCTGTCTCTCTTATATTTCTCAACACTTGAAATCGACTCCTTTGGCAAGCCCTAGTTCAATGGTTTTGATGAATTCAGAAACTCCACGTATACATCAGCACGTAGGAGAGCAGCAATCGATTATACAGCAGCAATCGATTACAAGCAATTGATTATACAACAGCAATCAATTGTGGATTAGACGAAGACGAATCAGTCTTCAATCAACTAATTTGACCCTTCAGCTAGGGCACAGAAAGTAGGAACAATTCCCAAGAACAAATTCAATAATCAATATTCGATAGATGATCAACTTCACTAATGAGCTTGTATTTATAACTCCTTGGTCTCCATAGTTTCCAAAAACCATCATCAGTTAACTGCTCTTTATAATATAAACTTCCAAAACATTATAAAAATAATAATAAAATATTATTATTATAATAATATCGTCTTAATATTAATTAATAACATATTGTTATTAATTAACACAAGCAATAACCAAATGTAATTCTGATGATAATTCCTGCAACACCTGCCATACTGACTGACCAACAAGCTCATCACTGCCCTGCCAAAAATGGCAACTGCCAAATATACTTACTATAAATAGTAAGTCCCCAATCCAAGAAACTGAATAACTGAATATCGTCTGGAGAATTGACCACTGTCGGTACTGCCCTATCAGAAATGGAAACTGACCAACTGACTTACTAAAAATATTAAGTCCAGACTTAGTAAAAATGGTAAGTCTGTCAACTGGGACCCTCAAAACTCTACATCAGCTCACGAGGGTCGTGATGATGAGCTAACAAAGTCACTGCCACAACCTGCTAAAAATAGGCTCATCACAATCCACCCTCCCCAAGATTGCTTGTCCTCAAGCAATCACCGGAACAAGGAACATCACAATCCAACTGGGTCCCACAGGAAAAAGTATACCCTGCTACTAGCAAAAACTGTAAGTTCCTGTAGCATCACCCAAAATGTGAAACAGATAGCCCTGTAGAGAGACCTCAAAAAACCGCTCACCCAAACTCCTGTACTGAATCTGTCTCTGCCCGGATCCCGAAAGAAGTGAACTTCAGGTCATCAAAACCCAAGAAATATGGGGGACTCAAATCCCTGGTAACTGAACTCTACCAGCACACCCAACAAATTTGTACTGAGTGTGTAGATCCTCTGCGCAACACTGATGACTAACTCTGTACCAAACTGTCCCCGAGCCTGGATATTTGCCCTCTGAATAATCTTTGCAGTCACAGTAACTCTCCAAGTCACCTACTACTGACTTGCAGTCAAAACTTCCATCAACTGCTGATGGCGAGAGCCCATCCCATAACAGATGATAAAGACTAGGAGCCAATCCACATCTGTGTGCCATCAACTCATCAACATGAGGATCGAAGGAGAAATAATGAGCACTCCTCACCATGTAATGACGATAAAAGGCTCTGCTCTCAGTCAAGGGCTCATCATTCCCTAAGCGTGAACCCAAAGATGGCTCCGAGCTCGAACTTTGCAAAATAGGTTGGATAGGATCCTGGGTGACCCTCTCAACAAACCCAACCTCGAACTCTCTGTGAGGGAGCATCGTAGTCAAAGTACCTACAATCTCTCACCAAACGCCGAATCGCGCCTGTACCCCGGATGAGAACACCCTCAGAAGCTTAGTAAGATCCCTCACGAATTTCTGAACTCTCAAGAAGGTGATCCAAGAATGACTCCGGGCAATAAAATCGATAGGAAGTAGCATTCATCTGCTCCCCTCGAAACCATAACTGGTCATCGTGTGACTGTGACGTAGCCAACTGCCTACCATCACCAGCTATGCGATCACTAACAATCGACTCAGGTGATACCATGCCTCCCTGCTGAGCCATCAAGGGAGTAGTGTCATGTACAAGAACATTACATGTTGACTGGTCCACTACACTGCCTCCAATGTCCCGTACTGTATCATCTGACGTACTTCTACCAACTGGAATATCCATCCCAACCGGAATGTCCACCCCAGAGTTCGGCATACTACAACCCTCTACTGCAGTGTTTAACTCAACTGCACACGTATCCGATGGAAGTGAACCTGTACCTCCAATGCTAAAATCAAGAGGGGATGTATCCTCGACACCATCACATCCCACAACCCCAACTGTGGACATCATCAGATCACCAGACACCACAATATGTAACTGTACAGGATCGGGTGCTGGTGTAGACTGAAGTTGCTCCAGTTCCATAGTCACCTCTGCTAACTGAGCCTGAGACTCTTGTAGAGCCAAGTGAGCGCTCTCTAAAACCTCTGAAGTCGTCGTGAGCTCCCGAGTAAGCTCACTCACCTCATCCTCTCTATCCAAGAGTGCCTCATAAGCTGTACTTCCCCACTCTACCAGGTGATCACGATCGGCTACCAACTGAAGGTAATCTCGTCTCAGAATCCTAACAGCCTCCCGTAAGGAATGAATCTCTGCAAGGGCCAAGTAACAACCACCAAGCTCGTCATCCATAGGAGAACCCCATCCATGAATAGCTAGCAGTTGCCGAGCAGCATCAAAATGCTCAACTGTGGTAACAATATCGCGCTTGCTAACTCTCAAGTGACTAGTCACATGATGACTATGAATGGTCGGTCCTCTATGCAACACCTCTGGTATGCTATCCATAGTGCAAATAGACGTGGCATCCAAGGTACTCCTCTCAACAACTCTATCTCCCAGTGAACTGTCCATTGAGCTCTGTGAACTGATAGTTGAGCTCATGTCCTCCAATGGAGTATCAGCATCTGACACGTCTCCATCGAACTCCTCTGTACATGAAGAAGCTGCTATAGAATCTATCTCCTCAACACTCTCAGCTGCCTCATCCTCTGTAACCTCTGGGTAATCCAGATCTTAGGACCGATCTGTACTCTCCAGTAACTCAGGGTCCTCTCCCAGGGTTTGCTGCAGACATGGCACACTACTAGTGGGGTCATCCTCAGGAGTCGCATAAGAGGTATCTGAAACAACCCCAGATGATAGCAACGACTCTACTTCTTCAGGTGTCCCTGAAGGAACCTAAACTGATTGCGTATTAACCCCTGAATCTAGGTCATGCTGGCATGAGTCTGTATCTACTGTCTTGAACTCAGTACTAGCATCATCACATGTGGCCTCCATACTCACATCCCTCATACAGGAGAAAATTGGCATCTCCTGTACCAACCCCATCACGTGACTGCTGCTATCCCGATCTGTACAATCTATCTCCATCCCCTCAAGGCAATCCTCAAAAGAGGTATCCTCCTGGAAAACTGAACTAGAGTCATTGTCTGACTCGATAATGCAATTGGGTGTGGTACTGACATCCACTGCAGTCGTCATCTCCTGCTGTATCACAGCATCATCCACACTACAACAAGGTAGCTCCAAGCTCTCATCTGTACTACCTGAGAGGGGTGCTGCCTCTCGCTCCGAAGCTACACCACGACAGCTGACATATACATCTCCGATAACAAGTCCATCCTCAAGAAAAACTAGATGATCAGAGGCAACTATTGCATCAACTGTATCCGCACTAACTGCAGCAATCACTCGGAAAGTCTCAACCAGCTGAAGCTCGGTACTGCAATCTACCACTAGTGTTGGCACGTCCATCTGACTATCATCAGATACATGAATAGGTGTCGTACTATATACTAGCGGGTCTACATCTCGGACACCTATTGGGGAAAGCTCAAGCTTCCTGCCCTGCAATCTGGATGACGGCCTACGGAAAGAAGAAACCATGTACCTGGCTGCCCTATCCACTGTCTCTAGATCCGACAGACTGTCTGCCAGCCTCTGCTGATGAAGTCTAAGTCTCTCCATCAATGTATCTATCCTCTCATTACTCCGTGTACTGCTGCGCCGACTCTCGGAGCTAAGCCGCCTGTATCTGTACATCTCAGGAGTGCTGATCACTCTAAATATAATAGCAAATCTGCATTCATGTATATCTTCCTACCCGACATGATGGCAAGAAAATAGCTCTGATACCACTATAATGAGCCTAACTTGGCCTCATCTTAAACCCGTCTAATTTTCATCAATTTCTAAGCAAATCATACACTTGGCATTTAATCAAACAGTTGACAGGCATGCTATAATGAGTCCAAATCCTGGCTCTACTGATAATTCACTTCTTATTCATGAATGAACATAACAATTGCAACAAGAAACTCCTCTATATAAAATTACTCAATTTCAACTTGATATTTCTCAGCCAGCATAAGCACTTATTTTAATTAAACTATTTAATTGACTTCCTGGGGAAATGTATTCACGAACATTTATTCATTTATTCTGAAATACATAACTATTTTAATCAAATACGTAGGAGTGTATTTGACAAATACCATTTTGCATTAGTCTTCACATTCACTGGCTCACGCTACTTGTTGCCACCGAATGATGATGCTTGGCAACCCCACACGGTATCCACCAGCACTCCCACACAAGAATTCCAAGGGCCTGATCCTCCTACTGCAGCACTTGCGAAGCTGCTAAGCTCACGCGGCTATGGATATGACAGCAACAGCTATGCACACTGCCAGCTAGAAGTCTATGCGGCTGGTGATGCAGCCCGCAATGCTGGCTCCACACGCATGGCCAGCTCTTGGCGTGGCACTCGCTAACTTCCTCTACCCATGGCCAAGTCCTTTACAGCAGTCTCGTAACCACGCCTTGATTAAGACGTCTTCCAACAATTCGACACCCTTAGTAATAGTGATCTCTTTCTTAAAGTATATGCTGGCCGCGGCTTCCACAATATAACATCTAGACCTTGACAGCTGCCCTCCTTATTGCATGAAGTTGTATTTGCAATCACTATGTCTCCACAATAACATTCCAGACATTCATCCACATCCGGCACAATTGGCTGTCTCTCTTATATTTCTCAACACTTGAAATCGACTCCTTTGGCGAGCCTTAGTTCAATGGTTTTGATGAAGAATTCAGAAACTCCACGTATACATCAGCACGTAGGAGAGATGCAATCAATTATACAGCAGCAATCGATTACAGGCAATTGATTATACAATAGCAATCAATTGTGGATTAGATGAAGAAGAATCAGTCTTCAATCAACTAATTTGACCCTTCAGCTAGGGCACAGAAAGTAGGAACAATTCCCAAGAACAAATTCAATAATCAATATTCTATAGATGATCAACTTCACTAATGAGCTTGTATTTATAACTCCTTGGTCTCCATAGTTTCCAAAAACCATCATCAGTTAACTGCTCTTTATAATATGAACTTCCAAAACATTATAATAATAATAATAAAGTATTATTATTATTATAATATCATCTTAATATTAATTAATAACATATTGTTATTAATTAACACAAGCAATAACCAAATGTAATTCTGATGATAATTCTTGCAACACCTGCCACACTGACTGACCAACAAGCTCATCACTGCCCTGCCAAAAATGGCAACTGCCAAATATAGACTTACTATAACTGAATATCGTCTGGAGAATTGACCACTGTCAGTACTGCCCTGTCAGAAATGGAAACTGACCAACTGACTTACTAAAAATAGTAAGTCTGTCAACTGGGACCCTCAAAACTCTGCATCAGCTCACAAGGGTCGTGATGATGAGCTGACCAAGTCACTGCCACAACCTGCTAAAAATAGGGTCATCACAGAGGAACAAGATGATGTAGTTCTAGAAATCACAAGAGCATAGACGAACAAGGCGATGCACACAAACCCTCGTACAGAGAAGGAACAACTTTGAGAAGCTAGATTAGAAGATGAACAAGTGACGGAAAACGAACGAATAAGCTCCAATGTACTGGCAAGTACGTCAGTGCGATCAAGGTCAAAGGACATAGTTTGGCAGGTGCTACAAACAACCGTACCCATTAAGGTAGCAGACTCACACTAGGAGAAAACTAGGCAAGCCCAAAAGTTTTGACTCAGCAAATACTCAACAAAAAATGGGCACCTTAGAAAGTACTAAAAATAAAAATATCTTAAAGAAACATATATACTTTTTTGCAAAATTCAATTAAATTAAAAAATGACATCTCAAAGGAGAAATGAAGTGCTTTATAGAAAAAAAACATAAACAACATTTTACCCGCATTTTTCATACATCTGAAAAATTCCAAGTTAAACTTGTAAAAGCTTGCCCAACAAAAAAAAGGAGCACTCAGCAACTTGGAGATTGCTCCCAAAGTTTACAAACTACGATAAAACCATTGTCATGTCATAGTGTTAGGTGTGAAAATTCTACCACAGGAGGCATGTGGACTATGAAGATAAATAGGAGGCAGCATGCCTCTAATAACTATCTTCAAAACATTTGTTAGTTGTGCCATAACTGACAGTTGGCAAGCAACAATTCACTAAAACAACTTCAGCCAAAATACCACGGATATACTTCTTAAGAAATGATACACAATTTTTCCTGAATACAAGGTTATGCCTGTCCCTTCATGTAGACTTTCTAATCCACTATCAAAAAAGAGAACCTATATGCTACAAGCAACTAGCTGCAATAAGAAACCATATTCAGTACTTGTCATGACTAGGAATTTTCATAAGCATAAATATACCCTTAGGAAGGAGAACTTAGTTGGGAAGAACCAGCACTGAATTTTTTTTGTTGTGGCAGAACTATTTATATTTCATAAAATATTACAAACGCTATTGATAGGATGTTGGTTGTGCAAACACCTACACGTTCAATCTATTGGCTAAATATTTTGCAAGTCACTAAGACTACAACTTGCAAAATGTGTGTTTTAGGCAGCAGTATGTGAGATTACTCTCTCCTCTCAGCAATAGGGGAGGCTCCCTTCTTACCGCAGGTGGCTTCA
>MU224074.1:2013161-2023174 GCA_018584345.1 Thuja plicata | reverse complement strand
AAAATGACAACACAAAGTCTGTCAATCTTTCTTCCTTTATTCAAACGCTTAACTCTCTTACAATGAAGCACAAAGTCTTCAGAACTCAAGAATTTCGCCTATAGTTTATTTGCACCAACAAAAGATGTAGAATTACAATGAGCTCTCTCCTTTATATAGGAAAAGAGGAGAGAGAAAAGTGGAGAAGGAAGGGGAAACCCTTAACCACTTTGAATTATTCAATCTGTATCTCTAACTAACTAACTTTGACCTATTCAATGCTGCAGGACCTAATGTCCTTGCAGCATGATTACATGAGACAGCTTTGCACGTGATACTATCACATGCAATTACATATTTTTCTGTAGTCTGTCAAGGAACAATTGTTAGAAATGTTCTAACAGTTAGTGTTATCTAATCAAACTTAGAAAATAAAAATACAAACATGCGATTGAAAAATCAAGTTTTAGTATATGCTTTTCAGCCCCTAGGGCAATCTCACTTCTTCAGCACCAAGCATTCTGACTCACAGATGGTTTGCAAAAAGTAATTATTGGTTAACATCATTTGTCCATCACACATTTTCTTTTGTTATTGTTCTATCTAAAATTTTGCACAGAATCATTACATATTTTTAATAAAAAATTTAGTTGAGTGTGCTCTCCTATCCTTTATTTTTGTCAACACATTTTTAGCTTTATGATATTCCCCACATTTAATGTTGGTAAACATGCCTCAGAGTTATACATATAATTGATAGTGTATATCCAGACCTGTATTTTGATCCCTTGGCATCAAATTATAATACCCAAGGCTATGCATATGTGACAAAAAGAACATTGAATCAAAATGCATGGTTTTACTAGATCCATTTCCATTGTTTCAAACAATGTATCCATTGCTCTGCTAAATATTATAATTGATGTCATGCATCAAAGAAAATTATTTTAGAAGTACTAAATGTACAACAATCCAAGTGGAGGCTTGCAAATGATGTAATGTCAAGACTGCCATTACCATAACTCTCAAAATAAAGCAACAACTTTCCGATAAGAAACCATACCCAACTTCTCCCTTCCCATCTTATGTGAGCGGGCCTTGAAGATTAGAAGGAATAGGAGGCCATGGCCTTCTCCATAGCATTCCTACAATCAAACCATGTTGTTGGTCACAAGAATTTGAAACTCCACAAGGAAGAACTCAACTTCTTCATTAGTATCATGCTTAAAGAACAATAAGCTGGCTGAAAATCCCATCCAAGAAGGAAAATGGTTGTTAATGGAAGAAATAGAAAATAGTCAATGGATGGATGTTGAAGGAGAACACATTGATCAATGGGTTCATGGTGTGATTCCTTTGACGCAAAACTCTTATCACATGAATCCAAGAAAATTAGAAGCTCGTAGTGCAATTAACACATTGATGATGCCTAAAGGCTACTTCGTGACTATCTTCACCTCAAGACGAGAAAGAGACTAGATCCTCCAAGGTGATGCATGGTTTTGGAAAAAATCACGACACTTGTGAAGAATGAAGCTTTGAACTTTAACCCACAAAATTCCTTCATAGTGTAGTCCTTGTGCAGGTTTGACGAATGTAATGTTCCCTTTTGGGATTTGCCCTAGTTTTTGCCCTAGAATCACAAATTCCATTAAAGAAAAAATTGAAAAACGATTAGAGATAAAACCTTACCAATAAAAAAAGCCTTTTACAAGATAAATCATCTCAAATACTAAGTACAGATCAAGAATTAAAGAATATTTTCCTCTAAGACCCTGGTGATAGCTTGCATAAACAGTAGAACCGATGTCTATCATACTTATCTAAAGTGCTTTTTGCCAACCTTTTACACTATTGCAACTATTTGCACTCTAACATATTTGATAGGTTCCTCAATCCTCATCTCCTTTGAGGCTTCTCAATTATTCCCTCCCTGGTGTCTTTTATAAAGTACATGTGCGTCTATTAGGACTCATCGACCTGAACTAACTACTTGTTTGGTATTAAAGTTGTAATGATGATGCTTCTTATGAATTCGGCCATTAACATGACCCTCACTGTCTCAAATTTATGTATCCTGAAATTAATGATTTCAGATTATAAACTTCCATTAATAACATGATGCCATGTTCAATCCATGTCTCAAGTGTATTGTAATAATGCTTGTGGGTTCATTTGGGGTTCCTCCTTCTATCCAAGGGACTCCCTTGTCAAGCAATTGCTTAAGAAATCAATTGGGTTGTAGTTTAAACCTTTAACTGTAATTGCATAAATAAGAGAACAATGCATAAGATTCCCACAATGCTTGCATAATCCAAGAATAGCTTCGATTTCGTTTAGGAAAGTGCTTATTAGTGAGCCTATATAGGTGTGAAGTATTCTAATTGACAGTAATTTCTGATACAAATCTCTAGGGCTTGTTCGTTTGCTGGAATTGACATACAAGTGAAATCTGTTCTGAGTTCTGTTAAAGAATATTATTACGAAGAGGGTCTGTGATAGTTATACAAGGAATCCGATGAGTCTTATAATTCACTTAGTTTGTACTGGTACAAGAAGGAATAGTCGCTGGTTCCTTATTAATCTGATCGCTATCCCTGAACGATGAATTATGACCAAGCAATTCGATAACCATGGAACGCTATGAAAGAATCTGATGTCTGATTCTTTTGTAGTCGTCTGATAACTTGACGGCTTCTCTGCTCCGTTTGCTCTATAGTCGTGCGTCCTTGACCTTGCAACGGTGGGTGAATACCACCTTCCTTGTACGATTTATGTGGAGACTCTCTTTGAGTTGGAACTCTATTTTTTTGTAGCTACGATACCTAGACTGCTGATGTGTATGAATTTGGTGCCGATTGTATTTAACTCCCTGATCGGTCCTGATAACAGACCGTCCTTGTATATTTCTAAACGGTGTAACCCATCGGTTTGATCCTCTAAACTTCGCGACTTTTCATTAATTATGTTTTGTTTAATAATCGATTAACATATTAATTCATATATGAATCGATTGGTAGGGAGCCACAAGTATAAATTCGTAGTAGGTATATGTCTTATATTTTATCAATAATATATATTATATTATTAATATTCATAATATATTATTTGTTTATTCATCTATTTTTATATTCAATATTATTATTTAATTGTTATTTAAAATTATATTATATTTGTTGGTGTAATTAAATATTCTTAATTACACTTTACTTAAGTTTATTTAGGATAATGCATTGCATAGTAGTTTGCAAATGAGACACCTAGGAGTTTGCATCTGATTTTAGCATATGGTGTAGGAGAAATTCTACCTTAGGTGATGATAATTGTTATCTCATTCTACTTTATGTGTGAGATACACCTTTAGTGCTCTTATCACATTATCATTCACTAATTGTTGCACATGTTTGCACATACTTCGTTGTACAATGGAGGATGATACACCTTTGGTGGACATGTGATTCCATCTTGTGTCGCTGATAGGTTATCTCTTGCATCACTCCTAGTTATCATGCACTTTGTACTAAATTGATTTAGTATCCATTATCATTTGATCATTATTGAATCAATCAATTGATCTTATCATATTTGTCTCTCTTGTGCTATCCATTGAGCTTCTAGATCTTGGCATTTTTATTCTTTTGCCTTAGACAAATTCTTACATGGTATCAAAGCTATAGAAGGTTTCATTGCATAGTCATTGGAGAGTTTTTTGCTTCAACTTTTGGAGGGCCACGATTCAAATCCGGGATATCAGTAGTTTGTGGAAGCGTCTAAAGCAAGATTCGACCTCGCCATTGCGTCTGAGTGGTCATTCTAGTGAATTTGACTATAAATTTGCCTATATTAGGCATAAGTCAAATTTGAGGCAATTTTTTTTTGTAAATCGGATTTGCAAAATTGGTAATTTATTTTCCATTTTTGGATCTATAATTAATTTGCATTTTTGGATTTGCATTTTATTTGTGGAAATATTCAGAATTTTTTCGGGCAACATTTTTTGTCGTACAGTGTTTGCAGGCAACAGAGATTCAAATCAGAGAATATTCCAAGTGGACAGAGCAGTCAAAGTCCTAACCAACAGAGCTCTCAACCTCTGACCCCAATCGCATTCGGCATCCACACACCGTTGACTCACACAGACGCACATCGACATCATAACTCATAGCTTGCGACTCTCAAGCCGCTTCGCTTCATGCAGCGAGCACCATTTAAAAATTGTTAAGACATCTTCTTGATAAATGTGGGATCATCTTTTGAGCTGCCGAGCTGAGAGCTCTGCGAGCTCGCAACTCATTCGAGCACTCACCTTAGCGACCCTGAGCGCAAACCCATAGCCTCGCCACCGCGGCTCCTTCTTCCACACGGACAAACTAGTTTGCAATCCACGAAGCAATAATGCCCAATCCCACAGTGCCCAGCCAACAGCCAAGTGACAACAAAACCGATCCAGATCATGCCGCGTGGCCACCAAATTCGACGACAAGGTCGTACACCCAGTCATCAAACATAAGCTTGGAGGTTTGATTATTTTGATACGTCACTTTTTATTGCAAAAAATTTGACGCCCGTCTGGACGCCAGATTGAGAGATTTTTATTTTGCTTAGCGGTCATTTGGACGTCAAATTTATCATCGTGACTATGTCATCTTTTCACTTCATTAATTTTGACAATCGTTTGACCGTCATTTGTGGGCGAATTTGAACTGTTGTGACGATTGTTTGACCATCAAATTTATCCTTGTAGATTTGCTAATGTCAACATATTTTCAAATTTTGGACTTCTTACCATATGCAGTTTTGATTTGGTAGTCTGACTTTGAGAGACCATAACTTGGTCATCCATGCTCTTTTTTCAGTTCAGTTCTTTTTAAATTTTGGCTAGAACCTCCTGAATTTTTTAGTGGTGATGTTATTTTCTGGTTTTGGTGGACGGATTTTGCAGAAATTGCAGATTTTGGTGACTGTACCTGTCCAATCCTTGATTTTGCAACTTTAGAGAGGCTTCGTTCAGTCTCATACAGACACATTTTCAAGTGCAATTTTTTTTTAAAGTGCATGATTTTTCAAGAACTTTCCAAGTTTGCTATCAGATTGTAGGCTTATTTGGGCAAAAATATCACTTTCATCATTTGGTCTATTTTGGCCTATCTTGGCACTTGCAATTGATTAGATCCTTGAGTGATCTTCTGTCTTATTTTGTTTAGTCTACTATAGCTTCATATTTTTTGTCGTTAACATCAAAATCAATAGTCCACTTTCGTCTATTTTGGCAAGTGACAATTTTACACACACTACATATAAAGTGTCAAAATCAACTATTTTTTATTTATTTATTTATTTATTTTTTTAATTTTTTTTTTTTTTTTTTTTTTGGGGGGGTNTTTTTTTAATTTTTTTTTTTTTTTTTTTTTGGGGGGGGTGTTATTTGATTCATTGCATTTTGGAGGGTGCATTGATCAGTTGATCTCAGTTTCATGTGAGAAGTGCATCATGGATGGTTTAATTAAATTGACGAAAGGTAACTACAAGCAATGGAGTGATTTATTTCTTGCTCATCTTAGTGAGTATAATCTATTGCCCTATTTGTATATGCATAGACCTTCTAGTCCTCCTTTTGATTTGGACTCTTGGACAAAAGTTGTCAACATTATTTATTTTAATATGTGTGGAGATTGTCTCCTTTCAATTGATGACAAGAAGACAGAGACTATTCCTAATCTTTGGACTTTTCTTTGGGCAATGTATGGAGATCCACATGTTCCTCCACTCCCAAAAGGTCTATAACCTCCAGTTGTGGCTCCTGCTTCTCCAGATGAGATCACTTCTACTATTGCTCTTGATAATTCTTGTACTACTTCAGCCATAGTTGCTTTTGATTCAGTGCAGTAGGATATTCCTTGTCTTCCAGTTATAACTCCTTGGGATGACTTCTTAACAGACATTGTAGGTTTGTTTGTGGAGTCCTACATTGAGGATTTGGGAGACACTATTGATGACATTCATCTTCTCTTTGTTGAGGATGATCCTTCTTGAGTTGTTGCGAGGGAACACTCTGACTCTCATCTTCATTCTCCACTTGATCATTCTTTCAAGGTTGACATGATTGTGGATCCTTTGATACAACATCTAGAGGAGGTCTCATTCTAGAGAAGACATTTGAGTCTTTGGAGATTGGCATTCATGAGTCTCAAACTTCACTTGAGATATCACATTGCATGGTTCATGTTGATCATACTCATGTGCTGGAGATTCCTATTCAGTTTCCTGAGACACTATACATCTTGAGGATTCTTCCTACACATTGGGGAGGATTCATTGATACATCTATGACATTGTTTCTTCCTAAGGGGAGGAACATCATTCAATTTTATGGGTACAATTTCTACATTGATCTAGGAGCTTCTACTATTGGTGTACATTCTACATTGAGGGGGTGCTACTTTGCTTCTCTTCCTACTTCCTATTTTGAGGAGACATCCTTGTCTTTGGAGTTTGATCCAAATTCTTACATGGATTAGTTACCATTGGTTCCTTGTTTGTCACCTTCTATAGGGTATGTTCCTGATTGGTTCGTGGAATCTTCATCAACCAAGGACATGGTGACATATGAGCATACTTTAGAGACATCATACTTAATTTGGATTCCCCTTCCTTCTTCCTATCCACAATGGGAAGCATTCTTGCATTTGTACTTGGTTTATCTTCTTCTTAAGGGGAGAAATGTTGTTGTAGGGATTGGTCTATGTTTCGCCTTCAAGCAATCACCATCATTGAAGGAGATTATTCATTATGGGGGAGATATCATGTCTCCTTGTTTCCTTCCTATGGAGGGCTTCTTGATTGTATATACATGATGTATGTCATAATGGGGGTCTTGATTACTCCATCCATTAATGCACCTTGTGTGTTTTTCATCTCTCTTTTTGAGGGTTTTTCCCATGAGGTTTTCCCTCTTTCTCCGCTTTATGAGAGATTGTCTGACATATCTTTTGCACTTGCATATTGTACATGGGTGCCTAACATGGCCTCGTAGTTGAGACCCATCTTGCATTGTCATCTAGCATTGTGAGCTTAAGTGCATTCCCCTAAGTTGCACTTAAGGGGGGTTTTGGTGTAATTAAATATTCTTAATTACACTGTACTTAAGTTTACTTAGGATAACACATTGCATAGTAGTTTGCATCTCATTTTAGCACATGGTATAGGAGAATTTCTACTTTAGGTGGTGATAGTTGTTATCTTATTCCATTTTATGTGTGAGATCCACCTTTAGTGCTCTGATCACATTATCATCCTCTCATTGTTGCACATGTTTGCACATACTTCATTGTACAATGGAGGATGATCCACTTTTGGTGGACATGTGATTCCGCTTTGTCTGGTTGATAGGTTATCTCTTGCATCACTCCTAGTTATCATGCATTGCCTATATGTTCAGGCACATCTACTTTGTACTAAATTGATTTTGTATCCATTATCATTTGATCATTATTGAATCAATTAATTGATCATATCATATCTGTCTCTCTTGTGCTATCTATTGGGCTTCTAGATCTTGACATTTTTATTTTTTGCCTTAGGCAAATTCTTACAATATTGTTTTATATATTATATTATATTAACAATAATAATAATTTTTTATTATCATTTATTATATTGATTTATATTATATCATTATTTATTATTATTTTATTTTCTAATTTATTATTATTTGATCATTATTATTTTTATTTATTTACGTTTTATATATTGATTATTAAATTCTTATATGGTGGAGTTTTAGACGATTTCCTTTGTTGTTTTTGTAATTTTGTCTCTTAGAGACTTCACAAAATTAGTGTGGACAAGATGAGGATATCACCAATAGGCTTCAAACAAAGTGACGTGACAACTAACTCTTAGTTTGAATGAATACTAGGAAGAAGCTTTAGGGAAAAGGGGGTATCATAAGTGAATTCAGTCGCTTGTGATAACACCAAAAAAGCTTGCAATCTTGAACTCTCCAAGATCTATTTGACAAATTGACATAGATTTGGACAAGACTCTTTTTTATAGGATCATTTAGAAAACTAGGGAGATTGAATAAGAACATCCATTTGATTGTGAAAATATTTCTTTGAATGTAAAATTACGCTTACACATGGACTATTGATAAAGTATTTTCTCTACAAGAAAGTGAACAGAACCAGAACGTACAAAAGGAAAGTAAAGTGCAAGCCTAAGAGGGAGATGCAAAGATCCAAATCAAGGAAGTCTCACAAAAGAGCATAGCCAAAACAAATGAAAAATAAACAGTAAAGTCTCGTTAGACAATTAGAAACTTGAAAATAGATCTAAATTTTTAAAAAATGACACTGCAAGAAAAATGCATTAAGAAAAAAGGAATGAACAACAAACTTTTTAATCCATCTATTAATCAAAAGCAAGAGAGATTTGGGCTCCAAGGAAAACAAGTGGACAAATTATACAGGTTTGAATATTCTTGATCACTTTTTCCTTCAATACTAGATACTCTCTCGTGGAATGTTAGATTAGAGATGTGCCTTTAAAAAAAACATCTTCAAAATAAAAACAAGAACATAGAATTGATGTAGTTTTACTCATAGCCACCAAACAACCCAAATTCATAATATTTTGGGGGTGTCAAACAAATGCACTTATGTTCAAATAAAGGACAACAATTGCTTCCATTATTAATGGGCTGTTTTTAAAAAAAAGAATGGAACAAACTATTGTCTCTTTGTCATCTACTAGTGCAAATTGAGAAAAATCTTGAATCTGAAACCATTTTCGATCAACAATCTTCAAATGAACAGGCCAATAGTAATCTTGAATACTAATATGCAACAGAAAACCAATTCAAATGACAACCAATTCAATTAACAACAGAAACAAAATGTCACAACAACAAGCAAAGGGCAGAAATCACAGTGTCTCTTGAGTTTTGACATCCCTCAGCTTCTACACAAATTTTTGATTTGAATTTCAATGTTTACTGGCCAAAACCAAGGTTATTTAATCCACACCCTCTTTTACACACAGTGTTTTCAATATTTCTAATGTTCAATGTTTCCTTCCATCCTAGACCCCATCAGCGTTGAATTTCTTGGCCTCCTTCTAACCTAAGTCACCACATCACCCTCTCTCTCCTTTGCGTTTTTTTCTTCCTGGTTTTTTTTTGGTTATGGTTCTTCAAACTTCTTTGTTTTGCCAGTCCGTTTAATCTTTTCCAACACTTCCAATTCTCAGACCCATGACCTTGCAATCGTCGCCTCTTGTTTCCCTAAAATGAAAATGAAAATTTCTTTTACTTTACTTTCCTCGCGTTATCTCTTAGCTTTCCCCTTCACTTTAATTTCCTTCCTTTCTCCAAATAACAACAATGTTTGTTGAATGCAATAATATTTTCTTATTGGAAATGAAATTTCAAATGTAAACATTTTTGTTGGCTAACTATTTTGTAAATAGTCTTAGACACACTACTTACAAAATGGTATACTTAGACAATGTATGAGAAATAATCTCTCCTCTCAATTTAGGGGAGACACCCTTCCTATTACTGTTAATTCAACTAGAACTTAATAAGAAAGTCAAATTTAATCTAAAATTGAGTGTCTCACATATCACTTCCTCTTTCTCAGAAATAATTTTACTTCCATGAATAAACACTCTACAAATTGGAAATCTTTTAACCATTTCACTTCTAAGTACTAGCTGGAGCAATAATACCAATAACCTCAAAATTAATCTAAAGATTAATTGTTAAGCATATTGATTGACTATAGACTAAGGAATATAAAACCTCATAGACTTCTACATTGTCCTGAAATGATTTAAACTATGAAACAACAATATGATAAGCACAAAGACTTTAACACATGAAACTAACTTTTTACTTCTAGTATCTCTATGAACCACAACTCAAAGTCTATGCATTTACTTCTAGTTAACTTAAATTGACAATTACAACACAAAGTCTGTACAAAATCAAATTTAAGGCTCTTCTTATAACAACACAAATAACTCTACAAGTC
>MU224074.1:1993981-2006414 GCA_018584345.1 Thuja plicata | reverse complement strand
AAAGTTAGGATTGAGGAGCAATGCCTTGTTAATTTTAAGATTGGATCTTATTATGATGAGATATTGTGTGATGTGATACCTATGGATGCTTGCCATCTATTGCTCGGTAGACCTTGGCAATATGACAGACATGTTATGTTTGATGGTCGTGCAAATACCTATATGTTAGGAAGGAAGGTTTCATGTATAAATTGGTACCTTTGGAGGAATCAACAACTAAGAGGTGCGGGGTTCTGAGATGTTGTCTGAGTGAAATTGGCAGAGTCGATGAACCTATTGCTATAGGTGAAAGGAAGGGGAGTTTGAAGGGAAAAGATAATGACGTCTCTGAGGAACTTGCAGAGATTAAGAGGCAAATGGCATTTCAGACTAAGGTGGTGCATCAGATCTTGACACTCGTGACATAGAGAGATGCAAATGATACCAAGTTGGTTAGTAGGTCTGGTGTGGATGTGATTCACCAAAATACTGGTGGTATCAAAAGTACAGAGGATGGTCAAAGTTAGTTACTATCGGTTGCAGATGTGAGATATGAGAAAAGTACAGGGCAGGTGAACTTGTCGAATGGACGATGGACAGAGTGAAGACAACATGGAATGAAGGACAAGAGGAGATATGGGTTAGGAACATATATGGTATACTTGTTTTGTTTCCCTTAAGATGTTCATGATTTCCTTTATGGGAACATCTTCTTTACTTGGGGTGTCTGATGCAAGAGCATCCTAGGATTCTTGGCAAACCTGTATCACACAAAAATATATTTTCTTTTGGAGTTTTGTAGCTTAGAGGAGTCCTTGGTTGCTCGGTACTCGGTTACTATTGGTGACTCGGTGCTTTATGCTTTCTGCTCGGCTATTTCTCCAAGTAGATTCAGTTGGCTCGGTTCGGCATTGCCAATTGGTCTATGTTGCTCGCTGGTCTTCTCACTGACTGGGTTTTGGTTTTTTGGTTTGTTAAATCTCGAGGCCGGCTTTGTGTATTTAATTTGGGTCGCGACATTTAATTTGGATCTCTCATTGGGGATTGTGTAGACCTAAATCTAGGTCGTTGGCATTTGCTATGTTAGATTTTGTGGCTGACCTATTGGTTGCCTCTTGTATTTAAGTGGTGTTAGGTTCTTAGCTTAGGGGAGATCAGATTTTGATCAGATATCATATTTGAGATAGGATCTGAGTGTTGGATCCGAGGAGTTTGGTAAGGAGTTGTATGTTTGGGCAGAAGGTAAATGGCCTGATGCTTGCAGAAGATCGATGATAGATCTTAGAGTTATATCTTTGTAATTGGTCATAACCGGGAAGGCCTTACAGCCCGACATGTTGAATGTAATTGTTATTTTATGGAAATAGATCTCATATGTTGATTATATTTCTATTTTATTGGTTGTTTCCAATGTCATTAATTGTTGCAAGTTTTCATAGTCCATTCTTGGACCCTTCGAGCTTGACTGCATCATTGTCATCTCATATTAGGGAGACCTTGGCAATATGACACTAGTGCTCAACTTGAGGGAAAGACAAATGTATACACCTTAGTCAAGAATGGGATAAGTTTCATAATGACACCTTTACCAGATGATAGCAAAGATAGGACTTTGACTAATAGTGTAATGTTGGTGGGTGAAAAGGAGTAAAGTTCTTAAGGAGGAAAAGACACCTTGTTTTTCCGTAATTGTAAAACCTAAAGAGGAGTCCCAAAAGAAACCAAAGAGTGGAGAACTAAGGAGAGATGTTGGTCCTAGGGAAGTCAAAGAGTTGTTGGATAAGTATAAGGGCATAGTTGCAGACATTAAGACAGAGTCTTTGCCACCAAAAAGGGAGATTAGCCATTATATTGGCCTCATCCTGAGTTCTACACTACCTAATAAGGTTGCCTATAAGTTAACCCCTGAACAAAATGCAGAAGTATCAAGACATATTCAAGGATTGTTGGAGAAGGGCTTCATTAGGAAGAGTATCAGTCCCTATGTTGTTCCAGCAGTCCTAGCACCTAAGAAAGAAGGCACATGGAGGTTGTGCACACACTCTAGAGCCATCAATAGGATTACTATCAGATATAGATTCCCAAGAATGGAAGACTTAATGGACTATTTAGGGGGGGCAAAGTATTATTCCAAGATTGACTTGAAGAGTGGCTACCACCATATCAGAATCAGAGAGGGAGATGAGTGGAAGACAACTTTCAAGACCAAAGAAGGTTTATTTGAATGGGTTGTTATGCCTTTTGGTATTTCCAATGCACCAAGTACATTCATGAGGCTCATGAATGAGGTTCTTAAACCTTTCATAAATCATTTTGTTGTTGTATATCTAGATGATATTTTGATTTTTAGTAAGAATGAACATGATCATGTAATACATTTGGATATGGTGTTAAAAAGGTTGCATGAAGAATAGTTGAGGATCAACTTGGAAAAGTGTGTATTCTTGCAAGAACTTGTGTTTCTTGGCTTTGTTGTCTCAAAGGGCAACTTGAAGATGGATCCCTCCAAAGTAGAAGCCATTTTGAATTGGCCAACTCCTAAATCAGCTAGTGAGGTAAAGAGTTTTCATGGGCTTGCTAGTTTTTATAGAAAGTTCATTAATAATTTCAGTGGGGTTAGTGCACTAATGATTGATATCATAAAGGGAGGTAGAAAGTGTCACTTTGTTTGGAATGATGATGCACATAAATCTTTTGAGTATTAGAAAACAAGGGTTTCCCAACAACCTATACTAGTCCTTCCTGATTTCCATAATATTTTTACCATAGAATGTGATGCAAGCAAGAGGGCTATTGGTGGTGTTTTGAGCCAAGAGGGTAAACTTTTGGCATTCTTTAGTGAGAAACTCAATGAGGCAAAGCAAAAGTATTCTACTTATGATTTAGAGTTGTGTGCTATGGTTCAATCTCTAAGAAAGTGGAGACATTACTTGTTACCACAGGAGTTTGTCGTTTATACTGGCAATCACGCCTTGAGCTTTCTGAATAAACAAGAGAAATTGAATCAGAGGCACTTGAAATGGATGGAATATTTCCAAGTTTTCACCTTCGACATCAAGCACAAGAAAGGGATGGCTAATAAAGTTGTTGATGCTCTCAGTAGGAGGAATCTACTTGTTCAAGAAGTTCAGCTAGAAAGTGTGGGCATTTTTACTTTGAAGGATATGTACTTAGAGGATGAAGATTTTAAGGAAGCTTATCAAGTTTGCATGGAGTTCAAGGACAAGTATCACACTGAATTTTCAGAATTTATCATCCAAGAAGGTTCACTTTTTAAGGGTAGTCAGTTGTGTATACCTATATGTCCGATGAGGGAGAATATTGTTAAAGAAAAACACTATGGGAGTTTGTCATGACACTTTGGGATAGACAAGACTCTTGATTTAGTGAAGAGGTTCTATTTCTGGCCTACGATGTAGTCAGATGTAAGGAGGTTTGTAGAGAGTTTTTTTATTTGTCAGAAGGCTAAAGGACATACCTCAAATGCAGGATTGCATACACCACTCCCCATCCCTGCTAAACCTTGGGATTCAGTCAATATGGACTTTGTTTTAGGACTGCCCAAAACCAAGACTGGTTATGAAATTGTGTATGTAGTTGTTGACAAATTTTCAAAGATGGCTCACTTCATCCTTTGCAAGACCATTCATGATGCTTCTCATATTGCAGGTTTGTTTTTCAAAGTTGTTAGACTTCATGGTTTGCCCTTGTCTATTATCTCAGACAGAGATCCAAAGTTTTTGGGACATTTTTGGAGGACACTTTGGAAGAAACTTGGTACAACTTTGTCACTATCATATGCTTACCATCCTCAATAAGATGGTCAAACTAAAGTCATTAATAGGTCTCTTCGGAATTTACTGAGATTTCTTACAAAATAACATGGTGCTACATGGGATAGTATATTGGCTCAAGCAAAATTTTCATATAATGATCCAGTTAATAGAATCACTGGTTTAACCCCTTTTCAAATTGTGTATGGTAACCATTCTTGGGGTATCTTAGAACTCAGAGATGTGAAGTATTTAGCCAAGAGGGGTGATCTAGCATAAGATTTTATTGAAGTAATGAAAGACATTCATGAACAGGTCCAAACCAAGTTGAAGCATACCTCTACTAAATACAAAGAATGTGCAGATAAAAAGAGAAGGGATTTGCAGTTTGAGGTTGCAGATATGGTGATGATTCATCTCAAAAAGGAGAGGTTGTCTAAGGAGAAGTACACTAAGTTGATGATGAAAAAGTTGGGTCCTTTCAAAATTCTCAAGAAATGTGGAAACAATGCTTACAAGATTGATTTGCCTCCTAGTGTTGATTTATCTCCTATTTTCAACATTGCTAACATATATGCGTATATATGCGTTTAAAGGTATTTTTAGTGATGTATCTACTGCAGGTAATCAAGATCAGGACTCAAAGAAGTTGTTACAAGACTTACCCAAGTAAACTACTCCAAATATTGAGTACATTGTGGACAAGAGGGTGAGTAAACAAACTAGAAGGAGAACTTATTATGATTTCTTGGTCAAGTGGAAAGATCAACCCCTGGAAGATGCTTCATGGATGACACCTGAAGTCATTGAGAAGAATGGAATCAAAGTTGCAGACATACCAACTCAAGGGACTTGAGTTTCTTTTGTCAGGAGGAGTATGGTGCAGGGCACCACCTGCAGTTTCAGAGTTAGATTAAATTTTGTCTTGTAATAAAGGATTAGATCCCTTGGATCATCCTAATGTAATGTATTGGTCTGCATTGTAAGGTTAAGGATCTTAAGGTGCTCTACAAGCCTTGAAATCTCCTTAAACCATTAGGACCATAGTTAGTTGTTTAAGTGTTATTAGTGGTTTATGTTGATTTTAGTGTTTTGACCTTAGTCCAAGGTCCTTGCATGCTTAGAGTCATTCCAAAGTCCTTTGGAGTCATGTTTTGTTGTCTTTTTGCAAAAGTTGCAAAAACTGTCCAAAAGATGTAAACTTGTAAAAATGCTGCTCGAGCAACTTTTCAGAAGTTGCTCGAGACTTGTCTTTTGGTATTCCATTGGTTGCAACTCTGCCATGGGTAGTTGAATCATTGGACTGAAGTTATATTTAAAGCTTTAACACTTCCTTTCAAAGAGAGACAGATTGGTACGGCTGAATGATCTTTTGAAGGAATATGAATAGTTTTCTAAGCATTTTGATTGTGTACGGCAGTGTACGGATTCATTGAGCAAAACCAGTGACAAAATTTTGTTATGTTGTGAGTTTACTTCCATTTGTAGTTGGTTTCATTCAATTGAGTGTTGATTTGTAGAAGTGTTTTTGTAAAAGCAGTCCAAAAACCCTCTTATTTTGGGTCTGTGCATAAGATGGGGCCCTAACTTGGGATTTCTCTAGTGGATCTCCATGGCCACTTGGAAAATACAAGTTAGGGACATTTATTTTAAGGTTTTAAAAGCTCAGGATCTTGTTGTTTTGTTTGTGATTTTTAAGGTCAAGCCCTAGGCTAAATATCTCTATGTATTTAGCCAGTCAATTGACCAAATGTGTGTGTGTAGCTGAATGAATCAACTGATGGGACTTGGTAGGTTGGTGTTTTGGGGTATTTTGGGTTAGTAGAACACTCCTGGGTGAATGTATCAACTTTGTGATCCCATCTCTTTATACTTGCTTTGCAAACCAAGCCTAATTTGGCCAATTAGGTTTGTGTGTCTTGTAGGTGTTCAGATATGTTGGAGTAGAGTTGGTCTATGTGAGCTTGGTGTTTGTTGTAACTGCCAAAAGGGTACTCATATCTATAATTTATTTACCAAGTCCCTTTTCAAAACCAAAAGTTATCTTAGGAAAACCACCTAGAAAAGGCTACAAGGAATTCTAGGACAGTCTTAGATCTTGATGTTATGAGAGTTTGGGAATCAACTAGTTGGGTGATTCTAGGTGCCCTAGGCCTAAGTAAGGTGTTTCTACTATTGGGAAAGTGGTTAAACCACTGGTGAAGGTTTCTCTATTTTGGTTCAGTTTAGGGAAAAGATCCCTAAAGCCCAAATTGAAGACAAGTTGGATTTGACATCCAAAGGATCAGGAGAGTCCTAAGAGTGTGAAGACAAGTTGAAAGATAAATATTCAATCTATTGGTAAGGTTGGCGTGAGAGGTTTTGGAAAAAGAAACCAAATCACATATTGAGTCTTTAGTCCATCTAGTGGCTTCTTACAGTGCAGCTCTGCATCAAATTTTATGTAAATCTTTGATTTGTGATAATGCGAACAACTGTTATAGCATGTTGATTATCTATTCTTGTCTCTGAGTTGGCTTATCTGCTATGTTGACTTGTGTTGCATGGTTTGGACCATCTCCATTAGGGAAACTGTTGCCATGATTGCATTTGATGATATCAGAGCAAGGTTGATGGTCTTGTATTTGTGAATCGAATTGTTGAGCTTGTGAAGCCTTAGATGAGTTTTTTGTGGGGTGGTAGAGTGTGGATCTAGCCTGCAATTCTAAAGGACTTGTGCAAGGGGGTTACATAAGAGATTTTTTTGGGTGAGAACCTTGTTTGGGTGTTGAAGGCATACCAAGGGTGAACAGATCGTTGAGTTGGAGGAAAACTACAAGTGTGTTTGATAGTTCGCTGAGTGGGAGGCAATTGGCACCTTGTAATCAGATGGTCGAGCTGAGGCAGATGCACAAGAGGATTAGAAATATACCACCTAGAAGGATGAACCCTAGAAGGCTAGAAAAAATTATGGAAGACTTGAAGAATGAGATGAGTACTGAGATCCGCAATGCTTTGATTGGATTGCAAAGAAATCCTAAGACTGGGGATGAATATGAGGAAGTTGCAGAAGATCTTGAGACTGTGGATGTTGAGATCCCTGCAAAAGAGGAAAGATTGTTGAGGGTTATGGCACAAGTAAGTAAAAGTCATAAAATGGAGGTTTCTAATTTTTTTGGTTCATTGCAACCTGAGGATTTGATAGATTGGATTGGTGAATTAGAAGATTACTTTGAGCTTGAAGATATCAGAGATCCACAAAGGGTTAGGTTAGCACAGACCAAGTTGAAGGGTCATGTTGCCTTATGGTGGAAAGAGTTGCAGAAGGATATAGAGGAAAATGCTGAAATGAAAATTGCTAGATGGAGGATTGTCGCTAGAATGAAGGCTAAATTCATTGCGGAGGATTATGAATTGGAATTGTTCAATAAATTGCAGAACTTGAAGTAGAAGGACAATGAGTGTGAAGGAATACACTGAGGAGTTCTATAAGATGACAATCAGATCCAGACACCGAGAGATATCTAAGGAGAAGGTGGCTAGATATATTAATGGTTTGAGATTTAATATTCAAGATGAGCTAAGTATGTTGCGAATTTGTACATTGGAGGATGCCTATTAGTATGCATTAAGGGCAAAAGATATGTTAAGGAAAAGACAGGGTAACCCTAGAGGAAGGGAGAAGCAAGCTAGTAGAAATGGTAAAGATAAGTTGACGAGTGAAGAGGGACCTGATCAGAAGACACTTAGGAGAGGAAGTGGCAGCAAGGAATTCAAAGGTACTTGTTTCAAATGTGGTGGCATAGGACATAGAGCTTTTGAATGTTTCGAAGGATCTAGTAAAAGTGTGGGTAAACATAATCTTGTGGCACATGAGGAGTGGGATACTGATGAACTTGTGGAGAGTATGGCAGAACTTGAGATGGGAGAATCTCTTATGCTTAGAAGAATCATGTTGAGAAAGAAGGAAGCTGAACCTATACAAGGGAGGAGTTTTTTTAGGACTGTTTGCAAATCAGGAGGTAAATGTTGTAAGGTCATTGTGGATAGTGGTAGTACTTATAACTTGGTATTAGAAGAGATGGTACAAAAGCTTGGCTTGAGAAGGCTTAAACATCCTTTTCCTTATGGGATAAGTTGGTTTCAAAATGATCACATGGTGGAGGTGAAAGAGCAATGTTTAGTGAGATTCAACATTGGACCTTACAGAGATGAGGTATTGTGTGATGTAGTATCTATGAGTCCTTGTCATGTTCTATTGGGAAGATGTTGGCAATTTGATAGGGGAGCTATCCATGATTGCAAAAGTAACTTGGTCACAATAGAGAAGGATGGGCAGAAGTTTATTTTGGTTCCCTTGAAGGAGGAAGAGAGAAGTGTGAGGAATCTAAGCATTGTAAATAGTTACTATTAAGAAAATCAGAATGCAAAAGTTGGTATGGATTTGAAGAGTGATCTTGGAGGCAGATCTGAGAAGCGGGTAGTGTCAAATGACAAGAAGGATAAGGTATTGCAGTCTTGTAGCAGAGGTAAACCAGGTGTGTGAAAGAAGGTGGTGGTAAGAGTTCTTTACAACCTGATGCTGATGTGAGGCAAGGTAAAATAAGTGCAAAGCAGAGTGAGTTGATAAATCTGATAGAAGACAGAGCAGAGGTACATAGAGGGAAAGTTGTAGATAGAGAGGATATTTGGAGTATGAATGAGCATGGGATTTATGTTCTGAATCATGTAAGATGTTCGTAAGTTCCTCTTATGGAACATTGTCTTCTCACCAGGGGTGTCTGATGCAGGAGCATCCTTGGGTCATTGGAAATCTTGCATCACCCAAAAATGTTTCCTTTCCATTTTGTCCAGTTTTCTAAGTTTTAGTGGTGTTCCTTTGTTTTGGATCATCTGTTGTTGTGAACTTAAGCATTGATTCTAGACATCATGTTTTACTTTTTTCTGGGTTCACATCTCATTTAGATACTTCATTGTGGGGATATTAAATATTCATGTTCAGTTCTATGTGTTCTTCATGTTTCAACAGTCAGATGGAGTTTTCCGGTCTTGCAAAGCATTTTCCTGATCAGTGAAGCTTTGTGGCTCATGTACAAATGTTCTTGGATCCTTGGCCGACATCTCTCTTGGATCGCGCATCATTTCTACAACTTGGCATTGAGATCTTATGATTTGGGTCCTGACCTATATTTGCACACGTTATAATTTCTTAGCCTTGCAAAATGTAATTGATCTGGGCCGACATGTTCTTGCAAAGACTCTATATATTGTGGCATTTGATCTTTGTTGGGGGCAGGAGTAGTTCTCAGGAGTTAACCTTGGAAGGTTAGCATTAGGGTCTAGTTTGAGATTTTTGTTGTAATCAGACATGTATGCTAAAAGTTTGTAATCTACATGTTGCAGACCAATTTGATGTAAATCTTTGATTTGTGATAATATGAAGATTTGTTATAGCATGTTTATTATCTATTCTTGTCTCTGAGTTGGTTATTTCCACTGTGTTGACTCGTGTTGCATGGTTTGGACCATCTCCAGTGGGGAAACTCCTGCCATGACTGCGTCAGATCACTAGCTTTGGATTCAGGATGCTTCAATGTTACCCTCACTGATTTTGCCTCAATAGAAAGCTTCTTTAGTGATGAAACTAACTTATGTTGATTCCCACTAGCAAAACTATGAGAAACATTTGAGAGAGCCCTCCTTTGTACATCCTTGCAAGGAGTGAAGAACATATCGTTAGCTATTTTCTTTTTTAGGGCAAGCACCTCATTTCCCAACCTCTGCACCACAAGATTTGTCCTTGTGATGGAAGAAAAAGAACTTTCTTTGAACCCACTTTATTCAATTCTTATTTGTCCAGCATGAATGAGATCATCTTTGATTCCAATTGCCAAAGTTGTGTGTCTACAAGAGTAGTTGAGGCTACTCTTCTTAATAGAAAACTGACTTAGGGAATTTGAGCGTTGACAAAGAAACACTTTAAATTTGGAGTTGTAGGCTGAGCAACAGCTTGAATTCTTCATGTCATCTTGTTGAAATGAGCAAGCAATTCACACATAGGCACATGAGATTCCTTCTTCAACTAGGGGATTTGGGTCAACAAGGCATGAGCAAGTTTGGTGAAATTGTGCAAATATAAACTTTGCTTTAATTTGTGCAAGTTGATTTTGAGTGAATAAAAAATGAGTATTTTCAATCTTTGAGTTGAGGAGACTTGTGGAGTTATTTGTGTTATAAGGAGAGCCTTAAATATGATTTTGTACATACTTTGTGCTATAATTGTCAATTTAAGTTAATTAGAATTAAATGCATGGACTTTGAGTTGTGGTTCATAGTGATACTAGAAGTAGAAAAGAAGTTTCATGTGTTAAATTCTTTGTGCTTATCATATTGTTGCTTCAAAGTTTAAATCATTTTAGGACAGTGTATAAGTTTGTGAGCTTATATATATTCCTTAGTCTATAGTCAACCAGTGCACTTAACAATTAATCTTTTGTTTGAGATTATTTGTATTATTTCTCTAGCAAGTACTTAGAGGTGAACTTGTTAAAATATTTACAATTTGTAGAGTGTGTATTCATGAAAGTAAAATCCTTCCTGAAGAAAGAAGAAGTGATATGTGAAACACTCAATTTGAGATTAAATTTGAATTTCTTGTTAAGTTCTAGTTGAATTGGTAGCAATATGAAGGGTGACTCCCCTAAGTTGAGAGGATAAATTATTTCTCATACACTATGTCTAAATATCCCATTTTGTAAGTAGTGTTTCTACGACTACTTACAAAATATTTAGCCAATAATTTTGTCAAACATTTCACAGCCTATCCTCAAACGTCAAACGTAAAGAAACAAAAAAAAACTTCTGAAACAAAACCAAAATGTTATGCCACTTAATTCTTCTCAGATGCTCTGACATCAAACACCACAGGTAGAGAAATGGTTCATGAGAGTAGGAATCATGAACATTTTGATGAAGCTGGAAGGTGAATTCCATGCTTTGCCAAATTTGAAGCATTGACCTGAGAAGACTCATGCTAGATGGTCCTTCCAATGAACCAGATACTCCAAATATTTTCTCCTCCTTGTTCTTTTGGTGACGCGTGAACCAATTACTTGATCAACTTGTTCAAGTTTCTTTTTCAGCAATTGATGCACCATTCCATGACATCCAACAAATCTAAAACTTCATTGTGCTTCTCACTTGATTCACCTTCATAGTACTTGTACAAATCAACCACATTTAATATTGGAGAAATGTCAATTCTAGTTGGAAGTTCAATCTCATATGCATTTGATGAGAACTTCTGTAAGAATTTACAAGGGCCAATTTTCTTCCACTTCAGTTTGTTGTAGGTACCTCAAGAGGAAATCTTTCTTTCGCAAATCAGCCATTACTAGCTCTCCAACTTCAAACTCATGCACCCTCCTATGCTGATCAACATGTTCTTTATACTTTATAGCACACTTCTCCGAGTTTCCCTTCACTTATTTGTACAAATTATGGATATACTCAACAAAATCCTCTGCAACAACACTTTTCATATTCAAATCAGCACTGTCTCTACACTCATCAACAACCGTTGGGCTAAAACTATACGCCACTTGAAATAGAATCTTACCTACATTTTGATTGATGGAGTTATTATAACAAAATTCTGCTTGTGCCAAAATCAAATCCCATTGACTTGGTTTATCATCAACCAAACACCTCAAAAAGTTTCCCTTACTTCAGTTAACAACTTATGTTTGGCCATCCATTTGTAGATGGTAGGTTGAACTAAATCCCAACTATGTGCCCATTTTCTTCCACAATGGGCATTGAAAATGACTAAAAGATTTGTATCTCTATCAGAAATAATGCTTTTAGGAAAGCCATGTAACCAAACTCTCTTTGAAAAAAAATGTAGCTATATGAGAATCATCACTACATTTGCGTCATGGGATAAAATAAGCCATTTTTGAAAAACAATTCCACTACAACATAAATAAAATCATTACATCTTTGTGCTTGAGACAGCTCCAAAACAAAGTCCATACTAATGCATTCCCATGGTCTCCTCGATATTGGCAATGGCTGGTACAATCTGGTGTTTTTCTTCACTCCCTTGGCATACTGGCACACTCTACATCCCTATACCATTATTTTCACATTTACATGCATACCTAGCCAATTCTAACTCTCATTCAGTTGTGCTAGTATTTTGTCCACTCGAACCCCAATGATGGTTTTCCTTCATCAATTGTTCCCTCATTGAGCCTTGAGGTATACACAATCTCTTCCCTTCAAAAAAATAAATTTTTTTGTATGAAATACTCCAACGATGGAGTTATATCAATCCCAATGGAATTCTTACATATTTCCCATGCTTCTTTAAAATCTGCATCTTCCTCAAACAACTTTCCCAAACAATCAAATCCAACGACATTCACATGCATCTCATTCCATAACAAACACCTCCTACTCAATGCATCAACAACTATTTGATTTACCACTCCTATGTTTCAAAACAAATGAATACATTTGCAAGAGGAGACTTAATGCATAGACTGGAGATGAGAGGATTAGAGAGAGAGATTTTTGATGGAATTACGTCCAATGATAGTAGTAGAAGAAATGAACAAAATTCTTGAGGAAGCAAAGAAAGAGTTTAGAAGAAAAATAAGATTAAACAAATTGATGATTGGTTTGACTGATGAAGTTAT
>MU224074.1:1969656-1980661 GCA_018584345.1 Thuja plicata | reverse complement strand
TTCATTTAGGTCTTCGGTGTAGTCACTGAGCTTGCAATGACCTGAGAGCAAGCTCATACTCCTGCCTTCTAGAAGGCAATAGGTCGACTCTTTCAGACATGCAGGATGAATGAATCCATATTCATTCATGTATGCAGCTAAAGTATAATGACCATGTTGAAGTGTACTGCTAAAGTAGAGGTCCAATTTAGCACGCACAGCACATACTCTGATTTAATACACTTTTACCTCCAACTGCCCTATTTCTCTGCCCTTTAGTAATCATATTATCAGATCTACAAAACCTTCATGAAATCCTTCACTTTGTACCTTGTGCACTGATCTCATGCATCAACTACTATCCAACCTTATCTCCATATCCTAGCTTCTTTATTTTATAGGTACGCTCCATAAATTCAATCTCCCAATGTCAGCTCCAAAAATGTTCTAGGGAAATATAATATATTTTGACTAAGTCAACCAAATCCTCAATTCAAATTCATTTCCCACCAAAACATTCATGCACAATCCTCCATACATGTTGGCTCTATCAACGAAACATAAAATTTAGCACAAAAAATAATTTACCTTGTTCGCACACAAATTTTCCATCATAATTTTACTGTTCTGCCTGGTAAACAAAATGTCATTGTTCATATCTTTCTAACTCTCACAACCTGTATCACCATACCTTCAAATTTTAGAATTAGCATCTATATGCATCCTGTGTATATAAATTTTATACCTTCATGAAATTAGTATTGAATCAATCAATTCAATCAAAGATTTAACTAGATTAGTTAAATTGAATGAAAATCAACAATTGAGCATCTCATGGCTCTCCAATTAGGAAAGAAAACATCATGCTCTTAGCTTAAGCATCCATAATGACAGTCCTAAAATGAGAATTGATAAAGATTTATGCTAATTTAACTCCAATTGCTCACTAAAATGCAAATCGAATTCAAAATTTATTTGCCTATAGTGATGATGCTTTGTTTCATGAGTGTGTTATGTTTTAATGCATCACAAATGGCTTTTATTTAAAGGATTTTCCAAGGGTAGTGGGTAGAGTTGATTAAACCATGATTAGGGTTTGGTTAAGTCAATTGTCTCAAAGGATAAGACAATTTAGATGGTGGTTTCAAATAAGGGGACAATATGAGTGGTCAAGATGCAACTCCAAGATGTGTGATGGAGGATGAATTTGGTTTGATCCATGTGAGCTCCCATTCTCAATCCTCATTGGTTGATCAATTTTATCCCATGTGATGGATGAGGAAATTAAGGGATTTAATTAAATGATTTAATTGATTTTATTTAGCCATGTGCACCCTTGAAAGGGTAGGATTTAAATTGATATTAATCTATGCAATTAAATGATTAATTTCAATTGCACAATTAATTTGATTTAATTAATCCAAGGATTTTTTAATAATTCAATTAATTCGTGATTTGATTGATTTGAATTGATTTAAATTGGTTTTCTCACTTTATGCCTGATTGATTTACCGTGACCAAAATTAGGTGTCTACAAATGCCCCTCTTTGAACTGATGTGTGAAGCGCATTGGTTCACAGAAGTGTATGATAATCTAATTGAAAGGATGGTGCCTGATCTGATTGGTGCTAAATGAAAAACCTGATGTGAACTATTGATTTGAAAAATGCCCCATTGATAACGATTGAAAAATTTAATGTCCCAGATGCAGTTTGATTGATGAAAATTTGATTGATAGGATGTTGCCCCTAATGATGAGAAAAATTTTATGATATGAACCCTAATATCAATCCTTATACAGATATGATGGCCCTCGGGAAATGAATTGAAATGATGCCGGATAATGCTGAGTGAGATAGAGCGAGTTTCGATGAGGTACCAGATAAAATCAATGGAAAAAGAAATATGCCCCAGTGAAAAAAAACTAATTCCATTAGGTCAAAGGTAAAAAAATACCCTTTCAAAAGGTATAAATTGGGGTGAAAAGGGTCATTTTCACATTTCCTTTTCACTTTTTACCTCCACTTTTCTCTGAGTGAAAAGTGAGTTGACAGCGATGGTTATCCCAATTCAAGAGCACAAGTTCGAGCGCAGGTGTCGATTTCAACGACCAGTCAAGCATGGACCTCCGATGAGTGCTATTAACCTCTTTTATTTGATCAATTTTGAAATTTATTACTTAAAAATTGATTTTCACGCGTTATTAGTGTAGAAATTTAATTTCTTGTAAAGCAGCATGTAGGGTAGGTTAAACTAATGCGTACACTAGGAAATAGCACATCCGCGAGTTAAATTAGCATGTAGGGTTATCCAATGTAGGGCGTAGGAATGTTGAGTTTTTACACTTTTGAAAGTTTAAACAGTGCGTAGGAAACCCTAGCTCCAAAAACAAAATGATGTAGCGCGTAGTTAACAAACTGGCGCGTACTCACCAAAGTGTCACTTTTGAGTCATTAAGTAACGTGTAGCAAGACTTAAATAGCCTGTAAGTGATTTAGCACATAGCACATGATGAAATAATGTGTACACAAATAAAATGACGCTTAACCTGATGTGAAAACTGAATCCCAATTTTTAGTCATCTCTGATTTGAAAAATATAACTGATTGATTGTGTGATTGATTAGGCTTCAGGTTGTGATGAAAAAAAATGTGTTTGATGTTAGTATAACCAATTAGATGAATGTTTGATAGTCTCAGTCTGGATAGGTAAGATTTGTTATGTTTTCTCTATCCTCACGATATAGAGTCGGGTAGAAAATAAATGTACTCAAAAAGAGTGATATATTGATAGAAATTTGATTGACTTAGAATGATCCAAATAAAATGATGGTACTAATATGATTCCATTTGATTGCAAAATAGGTGCAAATTTGGAAGTTATATATTCGGGGATTACCACCTTGGCCATTAGACACGGTCGATCAGTTGACCGGACAAGAGAGACGTGTGATTAGTCTCTGTGGATTTTCCTTCCATCTAGAGATGCCACAGTTCAAGATGAACTGGGATCTTTTTACAGCTATGGTGGAGTGATGGCACTCTAACCATAATACCTTTCATTTTCCACTTGGAGAGATGATGATCACACCTGAGGATGTGTATCGGATTTTCAGGCTTCTAACTCGAGGAGGGCGACTCTATTATGATCAAGTCTATGATAGAGAAGCTTGTAGACGAGTGTTCGCAGATCCTACGATCGGTGATGATAGCATTCCTTAGGCCCAGTTCATTTCATTTCCACAGCTTCTAGAAGTGCTTAGATCACTAATAGGGGGATTCTTTCTACCTGATCGACAAGGTCACGATTTCACTGTCGGATGGGGTCGCATCCTAGAGGAGATGATCGCAGCCCCACGATGATTTGATTGGGGATCCTACATTCTGGCACAGTTATACCATGAGATACATGATATGGTATATAGACATGGTGCGACTCTTTCTGTGGGGTTAGTGTTCTTCAGCTCTGGACATGGGAGCACATTCCTGTTACCAGGTTGATTGCTAGGCGAGCACGTGATCCACATTGGCCATATGGATTTTTATATGAGGGAATGATTGTCCAGCCTCATCTGGGAAAGTTACATTTATGGAGACGCATGCTTGATGATATGGATCAGGTGATATGTCGTCGTTATCTTGGTTGCGAGGCCTAGCGAGAGGATGATACAGAGATTCCCTATATGTTTTCTCCTTGTTGGATGATTGGTCGATCTTCATTGCTCATTGAGATATTTTGCTTCTAATGAGTACTCCAACAGTTTGGTAGGACACATAACATCACACAGGGATTAGCATTATATGCATGAGTACATGAAGAGAGATCGATGTGGGGTTTGCAGGTTGACTTTGAGTATGCCTATGATGAGATCTACAGGATGGGATACATGGTTTGGGATATGTGGGAGCATGTAGCTGATGCAGGTATGTTAGTAGATTATCCATAGTGGTTCACATGCCATAGATTCCCACGGTTCACAGATCATAGTGAGCTCATTCCTGATATTGATGATCCTTCTGATGATGATGGTGCTAGTAGTGGGGGAGAGGTGGTCGCAAACAGATATCACAGTGAGTTCCTTAGCGGGGTGGTGGTGGAAAAGAGAGCAACGGAATTGGGTGAGAGGTAGTAGGGTGAGAGAAAGGGTGGAGGATTTGGTGTCAGATATGCTCAGCAAGTTCCTCTAGTAGTGTGGGGCCAGCGACGACAAAGAGTTTCTAGACATGCTCAGGTAGCCCAGGCTAGACAAAGACAACTGGCTCCAGTGATTTCAGTGATTCTGGTAGTTCTACAAGTACAATTATTGGTGCTCCACAGGTACCTGTTCCAAGTACTCTACATGCACCACAAGCAATAGACACATTGACATAGGATGTCAGGACTTTACAGGGTGGCATGACAACTATCAGCAACAGGGTTGATCAAGTTGCTAGCATGATGCAGCAGTTTATGACTATGATGGCAGAGAGGCCCATTGTTGCTAGCACTAGTCAGATACCTCAGACAGATCCTAGTAGTATATCAGATAGAGGTACAGATGACAGAGGTGGTCCTAATGGTACAAATGGTACATGTGGGACAAGTGATGCAGGTGATGCCCCTGATTGAGTTATGAGCCTTTTGTTATATTGATGTACCATATGTATTTTGAACATGATTATGATGTAACTCTTTAGTGTTGATGTATCTTTGATTATACATGATGACATTTGATTTCCACTGTTATGATGACTTGATTCTTGATTTCCATGATTATATGATGATATATGAGACTTTCTTTGATGATATGCTTTCTATATGATTTTATGATGCATTTACTTTACATGTGATGGATGCAATGTCTTATATATGACATAGTTAGATGGATGAGAAATGTATGCAAATTTACTTCTATATGCTTTTAATTTTATGGTGTATGCAATTCTAAATGGTAATGCAATGCAAAGGACTTAAATGAATGCATTTTCTTTTTGTATTTTGATAATGCAATATATCAATGAGATGCACTTAAATGAATGATGAAATGCATATAATGAATCATGTTTAATGATCGATAACTTGTAAATAATAATGATTAATTATTAATGAATGCAATGATAAATGCACAAGAAAGACACCTATAAATGATTTGAATCGAGAAATTGATGATGTGAACCCTCCTTTGATGAAGTTGCTACCCCTTTAGCTTAGGAAAATCCCTTTATGCAATTTAAATCTAGAATGCAAATGCAACTATCATTTTTTTGTAAATAAATGCAAATGGATATATTTCATCATCGAGCCTTTTGTACTAGGAGCATGTACAACCATCACTGATTGGATAACCACACCATGATGATATGTATACTGCTTTCATCGGATTTCAACAATCGAAACTAGTACAACCCTCACTAGTTGAAAAATCCAACTATGGGAGTCTGAATACCGATTTCATTGGATTCAGTGTTGTAATTGGATGTTGGTATTAAGATATGGAAGATCTAAATATTCAAGGTATCTGTTTGCGTAAACAAACAAAGATTGACTCTCCATATGCAAATGTCCTCAATGATTCTTTGATGATCATGTCATTAGATGAGTTTACATATCTTGGTGAATCAACCTCCAGACAATCACACAACAAGAAAGAAAAGATGTCATGCTTTCATCATCGTCAATCTAGTTGAAACACCATCAATTGGCTAAAAAGACATGACTCAAGCAATCAAAACTATAAGTGCTTGTATTGTTTGTCATTTTTCAAATAGAATTCCATCCATTATGATCTTGTGATTGTTTTGCAAATTTTTAATCCTGATAATAAGGTTCACAAAAGGTTAAGGATCAAGTGTCGAGATCGAATGTTTGGTTGAACAATGATGTAAATCAAAGGTTCAAAGTCTATCTGTTGAAGTTTCAAATTGAGACTCGAAGTTTGCTAGAAATCTGTCGGTTTGAAAAGAATGCCCCCAAGTGAAAAAGAACAAAGAATAACCTGGGCAAAATAAAATTCAATGATGAACAAGGCTTGATAGAATGTTGTTGAGAGACTTTATTAGGACTATGCACAAATGACGGATGCAATGAAGATGTACAAATGAGATGGAGCAATGCAGTATGTACAAATGCAACTAGGAAAGACTTAAGGGTCAAAAGGCGCCTGTTTACCAGGTTTTCACCTTCCTGAATTTTTTTTCTCTTTTTTGATTTTTTTGTTACCAAAGCACCTATTTGCTAGGTTTTCACCAAGGCGCCTATTTGGTAGGTTTTCAGAAAGGCACTTTTTACCTTTTTTCAAATTTTTCAAATTTTTTTATTTTTTTTATTTATTACCAAGGCGCCTGTTTACCAAGTTTTCACCAAGGTAACAATTTTTTCAGGATCCATATTTGAATATTTTTCCTTTCTTCATGCTCAATTTTGCACGTTCTCACTTTTTTCAAGACAATTTCCATTATTTTTGAATTTCTTTAGGATCTTGTTGCACTTCTTTTGGATTATTTCAAGATCTCTTTCCAACTATACAAAGAATGATGATTTCTCTCATCTGGTACTCTTTCAACCTATACACTTTCATCTAATCAGGTATAAAACCTCTTCAAGTGGATGTTATTTATAGGGTCTTGTAACTCTTCTCCATCACATTCAGATAGTCTATTTGTCCCCATGCCAAAAGGAGAAGTAATGATAAATGGGCCTAACTAGTTTGCGTCCAGTTTTCCTTTATTTTCTCTTTCCACTTAATTCTTAAGATTTTCTCGCAACACTAAATCCCCAACTTGAAATGTTCTAGGTATGATCTTCTTGTTTTAGTTCCTTGACATCCTATTTTGGTACACTTTGAGATGTTCATATGCTTGGGTTTGATGTTCTTCTAGTAATTCCAAATGTTAAAGTCTAGCAACCCTATAGTCTTCATTTGTTATCAACCCTCTAAAGAAACTCTTAAAGATGGGATCTCAACCTCTAAAGGCAATATAGCTTCTGCCCCATAAACTAATGAAAATGGTGTGGCTCCTGTTGGTGTCCTTATGTTGGTTCTATATGCCCATAATGTTGGATTTAATTGAACATGTCAATTTCTTCCTAAATTATCAACTGTCCTTTAAAATATGGTGAGGATGTTTTTGTTTGTTCCCTCTGCTTGACCATTCCCCTGACGATAATAAATGGAAGAAGAATGATGTATAATATTGAACTTGTCACAAAGGTCATCCAATTATTTATTTTTGAATTGTTTTATGTTATCTGTGATTATAGAATGAGGAATGTCATATCTAAAAATGATGTGATTTAGGATAAACATAGAGATTTGTTTACTCGTTGCAGTTGTCAAAGGCACAACTTCTACCCATTTAGTGAAATATTCATGATAATCATTAAAGGATCAGAATTTGTCATTAATATAATAAGCAAACAGTTTTGGATCATCGGTCAGATGATCACCGAGTGACAGCTTTCACCAAACACAGTGGTCACCAAAATGGTCAAACACAGTGGTCACCAAAATGGATAAGTGCAGTGATCACCAAAAATATTTTGAACACCGGGCGCAATGATCATCGAGCACCAGTCTACAGAGACTTCACTGAGCACAGTTTATAGAGACATCAATGAGCACAGTATACAAAGACATCACCGAACACCAGTCTACCGAGAGACAGTTTTATTCCTGAGAAAAGTGGATCTCAAACTACACGTCAGCTAAAGCACTTTAATCTTTAAAACAACTTTATGCTTAGATGGACAACCATTTTTGTGGATCAAGAACAACGTAATAAGTGGATGCAATTAGTTAACTAATTGTATTCATGCAAACTAGGAGATCAAGGTCAAGTTGTAAACCTTTGATCATTAGAGTTTTTCAAGAAAAGCGTGAAACCTAATTAGGTCAAAACCTTTATATATAGATGTAATGATCAATCAAGAACATGATGATTGTAGCCGTACAAGGACATCTATGGATTAGACAGAGAGTTTCATGCACAAGGACAGATAAAGGAGAATTCAGTTATCAAGAACTACATACAAGGCTCCAAGCAGAACAGAGGTATTATCCATCACAATAAGGTGTTATTGTTTATGTACTTAATGGATCTGTAATCAGTAATTCAAGATTGAAAGCAATCAGGTCTTATATCTTGTTAGTCTCGAACAATTGTAGCAGACATCAAAATCCTTCAAGAAGGTGGACTTAACAGTCTTTTTGTAAGTCTCTTAACCGAGTGCACACATACATTGTGTTGTTGAAATCTCTTAACCAAGTAGACTTAACAAGTCTAACATGTTACTCTTAACAGGGTAAGATCATCAAAAGTGATCACAACTTGTAGCCTTAACCGGCACCTTCCATTCTGCAGATAGTGAATCTTTGTGGGTTCATCCCCACGGTAGTTTTTACCTTCTAACAGGGGTTTTCTTCGTTATCAATTCTTGTGTCATGTGTAAATGAGTTTCATGAATATTTCTATGTTTGTTTACATGCACTTATATTTATGTTATGATATTACATGCATGAAGTAGAAAAGCTACAATGGTCGGTTATGCAAGTAATGATTACTAAGGTTTAAAATATAAAATCTTTTAAGGGTATTGATTCACCCCTCCCCTCTTAGTACACTTCCTTCTATTATTCCAACAATTGGTATCAGAGCTAGATCTCTTATTTGGAAAAGTTTAATCAGTTGAGAGAAAAAATCTTATAATGGAAAGGTATAAGCTTGATTAAAATATTGAGAATCAGAAGTTGCAAATACAGATTTGTTTTGAGCAATACAAAGAGGCAAGAAAGAAAATGAAAGAGTTATTGGCTGAAAGAAAAGTCGTGGCATCTCGCTACAATGAAACTAGCTATCATAAAGAAGAGATACCTGACCTATTTGATTCATCTGGATCTGGATCTAGATCTGGTAGTACATTTGACACATCTGAAGGAATCATGCAGACCTAAATGAAATCAATCAACATCTAACTGAACAAGCGAAAGTACTGCAGATCAGTCAAGAGACACAAATGGTAAGAATGATTGATGTTATGAATAATGCAAGACAAGCTAAGCAAGAAAGAACTTTGGCTATTGATGACAGGAGAAAGATTGCTGAAAAGTTGCAAGAGAAAGAATCAGAGATATAGAGACTTACTGAACATCACCATGAGATCACCAATCAAATAGTTCTTATGAGTCATGAGGCCAATCGAGTGAACATGGAACTTGCTGGGAAATTGGAAGTTATTGGTGAACTAAAAGAAAAGAATGAGAAACTAAAGCATGAAGTGAAGATTCAACGATAGCATAATGATATGATCAAGAAAGCTAAAGAGAGTACAAAAAGAAAGGAAGAATTTCTAAATGGAAAAAGAAGTCTCAACAACAATATTGGTCTAGGGTATACCGAACATGGAGAATCATCAAACCAAGCTAATCAAAGGAATGTCTACACAAATCCAAGAGCAAAGAAGCATTCATGTAATCACTGTGGAAAACTAGGCCACACATCAAATGTTTGCAAGAGCAAAGAAAAAAGTATTCTTAAAACTACTGCATTCATAGGTAATTGTTATAATTGTAACAAGCATGGACATAAAGCACATGAATGTAGATCTAAGCTAAACAAACCAAAGAAGAAATCTTACATTGAAAACATTGTTCTACTTGCAACATGCATGGCCACACAATTTATGAATGCAATAAAAAGATAAAGCAAGTCTAGAAACCTAAAGAACAAGAAAATGCATATAAACTGAGAAGAGTCGGTAATACATATGTTTGGGATTACAACACTTGGGTAAATTGCACAGCATGTGGTAGATATGGACATATAGCTGCTAACTGTATGAGGAAATGGATACGAAGATCTAGAAACTTGACTAACTCTGGAATGACATGATTACACTGTCATAAGGTCAAGCACTTTAAAAAATATTGCAGAGACCGAGTGACAGAGTCAAGCATTTTTGCAAATGGAAATACTATTAAAGACATCATGAGAACAAGAAATCAAATGTGGAGGAAAGCTTCAAACAATGATAATGTTGGACCAAGCAATATAGTTGGTGAAACCTCTTCCAATGGATCAAGTGATTCCACCACCCCCACCTAAGCAATACAAGTAAGTATGGAACTACACTCTACAAAGCTATATTTTACATTAGTTCCAACATTCATTGATAATATGCCAAATTAGCATGAACGAAGATGCACTATGGTATTACTTGTTATGATTGTGTGAATCTAGTCTGGTCGATCAATGTAAACTGAGTATACACTACACGTTGGTAAACATGGAAAAGAAAAACCACACTAATACATTTGTGGTCGATTTGCGACGGCTATGTGTCTCAATTGTGACAGGAATAGACGTCGCTATTTTTTAGTCGCAAAATACGACGTCTTTCCTTTTCTGTCGTAATTACGACTTCAATCCGTTGCTATGTAGCCCTATCAACCCCGGCATTTGGGGCGTCACCAATACAGGAAATCCGTCGTAATTATGTGTACGCGTCGCAATTGCGACGGACACCCAAGCAACTGCGACAGTTTTTAGGCGTCGCCAAAACAAACAGCCCGTCGTAATTATGGGAGTGAACATTGCAATTGCGACGGACACCCAAGCAACTGCGATGGCTTTTAGGCGTCGCCAATACAAACAGCCCGTCGTAATTATGGGGGTGTTTGTCACAATTGTGACGAACACCCAAGCTACTACGACAGTTTTTAGGCGTCGCCAATATAGCGAGCCCGTCGTAATTATGGAGGTTAACGTCGCAATTTCGACGAAAACCCAAGCTACTGCGACAGTGTTTGGGCGTCACCAAAACAACGACCCCATCGTAATTCTAGGGGTAAATGTCGCAATTGCGACGGTGTCAAGATAGAATTTTAAAAAAAAAATTGGGGGTGGACATCAGTTCCACCTCAAAGGACATTGCATTCCAGATTCATCTGCTTTCTTGGGCCTGTGGTGAAGCGGGAGATGGAGGCCAACTAACACCTTAGAGGCACGCTCCACTTCTGGTGGGGATAAGAGAGTATCATGATGGTTGATAA
>MU224074.1:1933703-1944018 GCA_018584345.1 Thuja plicata | reverse complement strand
ATATATATATATGAACGCACATACTCTGATTCAGTCTCTCACACGTTCGCTGATGTGTTGAACACTGTATAACTCTATCTGTCCTGTTTTCCATACTTAGTCATTTTATCTTCTAATTTATCTTTGACAGAAACTTAATATGACTTTGTTGCCATGATGACAACACAAAATAAGCCATGCATCCTCAGGAAGTCAACTTTCCAACACTATGTGCAAAATTACTTTGTTATTACCTCCTTTGTTATTTTGGTTACTATTTGAAGACTCTCCTTTATCATTATTGAAGAAAGGGGTTTTAAAAGCCACATGGTCTTCATTGTTTGGTGGCCCTTCCACCTTGATGATTCCATTATATATCAAATCTTTTACCTCATGCTTTAGTCTCATGCAATAATTTTCCTTGTGTCCTCTATTTCGATGATATTCACAAATATTAGCTTCATTCCACCATGAGGGTTTAACTTGAGGTTCATAGACCTTGCTCTGGTAAAACAATGATTTTGTTAGCAATGAGAGTCCTTAAAGAATTCTCGAGTGGTTCACCCAAGTGTGTGAACTTCCTCCTTGATGATGGGGTAAAGAAAGACCTTGGTTTGTTAGCCTCTTCTTTGTTTTGCAAGTTGTTGGTATTTGGGTTGTTGTTGTTGTTGTTAAATAGAACCTTGGTTGCTTGGTTCACATTATTAGCTTGGTTTGAATATCTTGTGAGATTAAAGGGAATGGATTTAGAATTATGTGCTTCCACAACCCCATCATTGAAAAGGCCCTTGTTGGTGTTCTTAAGCCAAAAGTGATTGCTATTATTTGAAGTGTGATTATGATTATTGGATTTTTTGTGGTTGTTAGGAGGATTTTTGTTTTCCTTATAAAACTTGATTTCTCCACTCTTCAACAAAACTTCTTCTATTGTAACTCCATTTTCAATCATATCTTGAAAGGAACGTGGACATTACAATCACAATCAATAGTTCATCTTCATTTTTAGACTATTCATAAAGATGTCCATCTTTTCTTTCTTGGGTACACTTCTAGGATATTGAGCAAATACTGCCCTCCATCTTTGCATGAAAGTCAAGAATACTTCCCCATCACGTTGTTTTGTGTTACATAGGTTAATCATGGTGACCTCATGTTTGATGTTATATGAGTAATGAGTCACAAATTTGGAAGCTAGCTCTCCAAAAGTTCAAATGTTGGATGGTAACTCTGAAAACCATTCCATTGCAGCCCCTCCCAAACTTCTTGGAAATAATCTCATTAAATATGTGTTATCATGCATGAATTCTATGGTTAAAGCACACAATCCCCTCAAATGATCTTGCAGATCATATGCCCCCTCATACTTGTCATATTTTTGGGGAATGGTACCATAATTAGGGTTTTGTCAAATGGAAATGGACATAAATCTTCAATTGAAAATGGCTTGGGAGCCGCATTTTTCTTCATGTTATCAAATTGCATTTGAAATAATTTAAATTTTTTGTTCATGATATCAATTGGGTTAGCATCATCCTCTTTCTTCTTAAATTGGTTGACATCATAATCATGGGGGAATTTTCACCCCCGCTTATGTTAGGTCGAAGAAATACTTCTCTATATCTCTTTCTGGAAGACTTTTACCGATGCATTGAGTGAAAACTTAATAAATCTCATTTGGATCTGACTTCCTTAACCAACCAGATGAATGCCTGATGATCTAAAACCCTGGGACTTGATTCAATTCCACATAGAGAGAACAAATTTTTAATTGGCTTATTCAAATCATCAACTGAACAATCAATGTGGATCCCTAAAGTCAGCCTCTTACCAATTGTCTGACTTCAAAATTAGTGAAATTGCATAAATTGATCTGGAATTGAATGAGAAAACTATCCAAATGGATTGGCACAGATCTTAAAATCTTCATGATAGCACATTTCCATGACTACAATATATGGGAGTATTCAATTCATCATGACATTCAACCGTGTGCAAGTTGTGAAACCTCAAAGTAAGCAACTTCATAATTCTGCATTTTCACATTCTAAAAATCAGAATTAATTGTAAACAAAATAGCCTTGGGAAAATTATCATATGAACTCATAGGAATCTACGAATGGAACTAAAAACTCTCTCTCATGCCTACAACCTCTTAGAATAATCCTTATGTCATAAAACTTTATTCATCCAAAGATGCAAGTATGTAAAGTAAGTCATTTTCTATTATCATGCAATGTGTAAAATGCAGATTTAATTGAACACCTCTGAATGACCCTCTTCAAAAATTATCAAATCTGATATCTAAAAGTTTTGACCCATTATATCTACCCCATGATAGGTTTTACACATGTTCCCCAGACGATATCTCATACAAATCATCAAGTGTCATTTTAATTTGCACTTCACGTAGGCCTCTTCAAAAAAAAATTTAGTGGTATTCACCTTGCCTTAGAGAAAATTTGCAAATGGTCACTCTAAATTTGTACCAAATTTGAGAGTACCAACAGTGACTTTGTCTGGGGACGCATGCCCCTTGCGGACATGCAGAGAATCTAGAATCTGTTTGTGAAGTAGACCATTCAAAAATCAAACTTCTTCTCAACTTTCCAAAACCAGGTTTCTTATTGAAAGCACAAAACACCTAACACACAACTGAAATCAAAGCGACTTTACAACATGTACAATATTCACAAATGGCCCTACACCACCAATTTAATATCACCACTTACCCCTATCAAAAACTTGATTCTCATTTCCATGGATCAAAGGTAAACGATACTTATTATTTCTTGCAACATGATCCAACATGCTGCCCAATATCTTCAGCATATCAAATAAAAAATAATCATCATCTTCCCTATCAATAGGTGCTTGGAAGTCACCCTAGTACTGAGAATGATGATCATTATATAACACAAAAATGTCACACTCTTTACCACCACTGACAAGCTGAAAAGGAAAAAATTTCAACTCCTTTACATGGCTGGAATCAAACATAGTTTGGATGTTAGTTTGCACAAAAGAATCAATCTTAGTCATAACAATAAATTGCAAACTATCTAAGTCAAAACATTATTGCACAACATTGGAGACTTCTTGTTGATCATAACTTTTACAAGCATCCTCCAAATTTGAAAATGTATCATCAAGTAACAATTCATTTACCATTTGCAAATCTGAAAATACATGTGTAGATTTGTCACTCTTTTCCAAGGAACAATCAACATTATGATGAATGTAAGAAATCTGTGTCAAACTTATCCAAATTAGAATCTATACCAACATATGAGTCATCATACTCATCATATTCAACATAATCCCATTTCTTACAATCATATGCATTTTCATCTTGCACATTACTTGTCTGAGAAGTAGGAATAAGAAAGTTAACATAGGTTTCATACTTAGCACCCATTAGCATATCATCGTTGTCAAAGCAAATATCAACCAGATACTGCAAAGTGGAGTCTGCATTAGGTGCATACCTCTGAAAATCAGCAGCCAATAATTTTCAAATTTTTTCGCTGCTCAATGAACATTGAACTTCATTTTCATTTTTTTAATCTCTCCTTTGCTGCAAATTTCTTGCTCATTTGACACAAAGAATGCAATATCTTGGTTCATGCTTTTTTGTGCAAAAGAATCATCACTACAACTATCATCCGCATCATTATCATTCTCTTGCTGATCATAAGACTCTTCCCTAAACTAAGAAAGGAAATTTGCACTACCATGCTGATAATAAAAGAAATCCATGAATCCAACAAAAACATCTGAAGCTAGAGATTCATCCTTGACATATTGACATTCACTTACTTCACTATCAACATCATAATCAACATTGTCATCATAACTAGATTCAGCATCATCGGTACTTTCAAATTTAGATTCTTCAAATTCATCTATCCATTTTTTAACAAGTTCAATGCCTTCTTCTTTACATGATGCAGACCAAAATACTGACTTAGGCATACAAAGCTCTAAGAACAAATGTAGATATGTATACTCTTGAAGTTCAATCCCTTTCAACAACTTATCATATGCATTGGAAAATTTTTCATAAAACACATGTATTGCTTCTTCTTTCCTTTCTCCTAACATGTATTTTCAAAAACACTATGGCTTCATCTTGGATTCTTTGACTAAATAGTGCAATATCTTTTTGAATTTCTTCAAGATTTGCTAGATAAGTTTCAGATATAGGCAACATATCTTGATCTATTGAATCTAGAATCTCCATTGCACTACTTATTTATAATACAGCTTCTCATTCACAAAGATTTTATTCAACTTATGCAATCATTTCACATAACATCATACCTTTGATTTCGATGACTGAGATTTGTAAAACAAGAAGTATGGGAAACTTTTAAATTAACTTTCATTTTCTCTAGTGACTTCTTCACCTAGTAAGGAACCAAAATTATCTCATTAATGTTAGTAATAATTGAGAGGGGGGTGAATCAGTGGCCTCAAAATTTAATCCTTAAGTCAACCCTTAAAACTTAGTACCACAGAATTATGCCTCTAGTTATCTTTAGTCTTGTAAGATGAATGCCACCAAATACTTTTATCAAATTACTACTTGTCGGAATGCTTTGTAAAACCTTCTACTATATGTTTACTGATAAGAAGTATTATATTTACCAAAACACAATAAATAACTAGTGTATACTGATCAATCCAAATAACATATGTGAAATGCAAAACAATAAAGTAATGAATGATAAACACATTGACACATGGATTTTTAACATGGAAACCCTGTTAAGGGAAAAACCACTGGGACTGGTACCCCAAATTTTCACTCTTTTGAAGTGAGCTTGGTGAAGAGCCAACCCTGTTAAAGGTTGCAAACACACTGTTAGGTGTGACCTTGTTAGAGGATTTAGATAATAGTTTGTCACATGGTATCTAGCATCTAATGGTACCATCCTTGATCAAACACTCACTTGGCTTGTCAATAGGTATAGGGCATATCCAATGCTACCTTATATGATCAAACTTTTTGATACTCCTTGGGATGTATCTCAATTACAAAAGACTTTTAAGTCCTGCTTGGTTAAGAGACTTGATGCTTCACTGGTTAAACTGAAATAGTAAATTGAACTATCATATACAACTTGAATTGCAAATTTTTAGATCTATTGTAAGTGCATTACCTCTCTGATCAATATAATCAATTCAATACCTTTGCTCCACACGGTTTTTCTCTATGATTTTGTTTCACTATTCGTTGGTGTCTGCAGAATTTAGCTCTTTCCTCAGCTTGTTGATCAGGTCTGAATGAAGACTTTCTTCTCCTTTAGAATCTCTTCAGCATCTATTCTCTTGTCACTCCCCTTCTTCATAATGAATAAGTTTATCTCTTAAATAGACATGATTTCACCGTTTCTTGGCTTTCTTAATGTTGGTGTGATCCACAATTCTTGCCTATTAGATTTAAAGAAAAACTCCAATTTTATCTCATAGAGATCTTCTTGCCAACTAGACAAAGAGGCTTTAAATCCCTTTCTTATCTCTGGCTTTATCTTGTCGATTAAAACAATGATAAGTGCCAGTTAAGTCTATATTTAGCTCTTGATAGCTAAGCATTTTGTCATTTCTAAACTCTCTGTTCTGTCGGTCAATACTTCAGTTTGTAATCGATGACAACTGACTATTCCATCGGTGTGACTTTAGTTGTCTTTGGGATCTCCTTCCTTGTCTTATCTGTCGGGAAACACTGTAATTTTGTCTGTCAGTTTACACTGTTCTTTTGCTCGTTGGGTAATACTGTGACTTTGCTCATCGCTAATATTATTTTTTTTCTCGTCAGGTAACACTGTGACTTTGCTCTTTTACTCTGTTCGTCGGTGCGCACTCCATCAGTGTGCAGTCCATCGGTGTATACAGTCACTTTGTGAATACTTCACTTTTATGCATTACTAATAGGATAGCCTTTGATTCATTGGTTCTTTGAAGTCTTTAGCAGTATTTTCATGACCATATAGATTATATCAAGTTGACATCAATGACAATACAATACATTAACTGATTTAATCCCTTACATGATCATCAACTTAACATATTCAAACATTCAATCAGTCATAGTTCAACAATTTCTCCCTTTGGCATTGATGGCAACACACTATATTATTGCTAATACAATAGGAAATATAACAGTTGAAGTTCATCAAACTACCAATCTTATGTACTATAACCGATACAAATATCTGGTCCTCGATAAGCTCTTATAGCTTAGATTTGATTCTTGCAGCTCTCTTTTTGTCTTCAATCCCTTCACTAGATGGATGTAGAATCTTTCTTCTCTGATGTGATGTGTTCTCTCCCTGTGTCAAATTATTTCCCTTTGATTGTTCTTTTCTTTTGATGTCTCTTTTCTCTTTTGTCAGCAATCTCTCCCTTTGTTAAACTTTTGCCTTTGGATTTGTGATGGATATAATCTCTCCTTGTGTGATAATGGATATAATCTCTCCCTTTGACAGCAATGCCAAACAAATATTTGACAGTAATGTCAAGCAATCTTTTCTATCCGTAACATACTCCTTGAATTTCCCAATCCATCGGTAATACAATAACTCTGGTGCTTGGAGTAATAAATACCTTGCTGTGTATAAATGTATCTTTGAAGTCCATCTCTGTGCTTGCATCAACATGAATTATATTCTAATAATATGTAGGTTGATACAACTTTCTAGTCATTTTACTGACCAATAGACAAGTGTCTGACCCCTAGTCTTTTTCTCAAGTACTCAAATGCATCCTTGGGCAGTGGCTTGGTGAAGATATCAGCTAATTGTTCCTTTGATTACACGTACTCAAGTATCACCTTTTTTTCTTGAACTTGTTCTCTTAAATAATGATACTTGATGGAAATATGCTTTGTTTTAGCATGCATGACTGGATTCTTGGAGATGTTTATTGCACTTGTATTATCATAATAGATAATTACTGGTTCAAGAATTTTTATATGCATACCTTCCAGTAATTGTTTGATCCATGCAATTTTTGAGCAGTTAGCAGCAGCAACAACATACTCTGCTTCTATAGTTGACTGAGAGATGCATCCTTGCTTCTTGTTGATCCATGTAACAAGTTTTTCACCCATAAAGAATGCTCCTCCAGTTGTGCTCTTTCGGTCATCAATGTTTCCAGCCCAATCAACATTGATAAAGACCTTAAGTTCAAATTTTCCTTCTCTTCTATACCATAATCCATATTCCTCAGTATTCTTCATATATCTTTGAATTCTTTTCACAATAGTCATAGGTGATTCCCTAGGATTAGCAGAAAATCTTGCAACTATTCCTACTGCATGTGCATATTATCTGGTCTAGTATGTACAACATACATGAGTTTGCCAATCATTGATCTATACAAAGTCTAATTTACCTCTGTTGACTTGTCCTCCTTTGTCAGCTTACATCTAGTTTCCATCGGTGTTCCAACTAGCTTGGAATCTTCCATCTTGAATATTTTCAGTACTTCCTTTATGTACTTGGATTGTGTAATGAAAATACCTTCATCTTGTTGCATGATTTGTAGACCAAGAAAAAACTTGATCTCTCCAAACATAGACATCTCAAACTCTTTGCTCATTTCATTTGAAAATGATTTTCATAGAATATCATTGCCTCTGAATATGATGTCATCAACAAATATTTCAGCAATCAAAATGTTAGCATCAGCATCTTCCTTCAAATAAAGATTATTGTTTTCAATAGTTCTCACAAATCCAATACTTATGAGATAGGAATGAAGTCTTTCATACCAGGCTCTTGGTGGTTGTTTTAATCCATACAAGGTTTTGTGTAGTCTCCATACCATGTTCCTTTTGTCTGGATCAACAAACCCTTATGGTTGTTTAATGTATACCTCTTCCTCAAGTATTCCATTTAGGAATACAGACTTGACATCCATCTGGTATACCTTGAATCCTTTATATGTAGCATAAGCAAGTAATATTCTTACTCCTTCTAGCCTAGCAATGGTTGCAAAGGTTTCTCCATAGTCAATCCCTTCTTCTTGTGCATACCCCTTGCATACTAGTCTTGCTTTGTTTCTAGTGACTTCTCCATTCTCATTCATTTTATTCCTGAATATCCATTTCATACCGATGACTTTCTTGTCATCTCGTCTCGGTACAAGTGTCCATGTCTTGTTTTTCTCAATCTACTCAATTTTCTCATTCATAGCACTAATGCATTCATCATTATCAAGTGCAGCATTGATAGATTTTGGCTCAAAATCAAAAATTAGACATCTTGTAGTTAGAGACTTACTTTTGGTTCTCATACCATGTTGGTTGTATTTCCTGTTTTTGCTGCTTTGTCCTGTTCCTGGTCCTGCCCTCTGAAAATTTTTAGGTTTTCATGTTTAAACCTTGCCAAGATGGCTTAAACCCTGAAAAACCCTAGTATCCAAGTGTTAAACGATGCATTTTGAAACCCTAGGTCATGTCTTTATGTTTCATCGTTACTTTTTCAAAGTCACTTAAGACATGTGCTTTAAGTTAGGTCGCCTAATCGCGTTACCCAGAACGAATATGCTAAAAGCTTTCCCGACTTCGCTTTTGCCTTGTGTCGCGTAGTCTCCTTACAAAATGGAATATTCCTTCAGCTTCTCAAGACTTAGCGATATCTTATCGATCAGGTAGTCGCATGAACTTCATGTTATAAGCTTTATAAGAATGGGACCCACCGCTCAGTCGGGTGATCGCAGGAGAAGTCAAAAAGTCAAAGAAATGTTATCAGACTTCGCGATTTACTTCATGTCACGTGATCGCTAGATCAGGCCATGGTAAACAGTTAAGTGTTTCTTCAGTCGCGTGGTCTCGAGATCAAATGACAGTTAATGGATAACAGTCTAGACTACGCGACTAACTGTTTGGTGTTAGTGATTTCCCTCAGTCGGGATGTCGCCAGAACAGCAGTAATGACTCAGCTCTTCAGTATACATTAAGTGGACAAAGGAACAGATGACATCTGTCATAAGGTGAATGCTTGTCGGGAGGTCGCTAGAAGGAGAAAAAGGATCAAGCGATAAAGAGACTAAGGTATGTTTGCCTTTAGTCGCAAGGTCTCCAGATGAATTAAGGATATGTGAAAATATTAAGCAATCACGCGCCTGCCGTTCGATGAAAGAATAAAGAGATCTGACGGTGGTCGCGTTATCTGGAGGAAAAAGTGTCCCAGGAAAAAAGTCCTCTCGACTTGGTGATTAGGTCATGTCGCAAAGTCGCCATAAACAGAGAAAGGGTACTTTTTAAATGATAAGATTAAGTTAAAGTTATCACCCGACTCAGCGACTAAGGTTATCGTAAAAAAGAACATGAGTATCCAGCGACTTAGCGATAACTATGGAGATTAAGGATAAACGGTTTGTCGCCAAGTCTAGAGAAAGATGATGAGTTAGTGTTAACCCCATGTGACTTTGACTTCACTATTGTCGCCTGATCGCCAGGTCTGGAGATCAAACCAGGGTTAAGGAAAAGTGCTCGCGACAATGAGACTTCCTGCGGTCATAAGGTCGTCAGATCTTGAGATCTAAAATGCGGTGCCAAGTAGATGACATGACAGAACGGATCTCTCAGCGGCCAATCAGATACTTGAATTTTGACAACTGTGCACAAAAGGTAGCTGAGATGTATGACAGAGGACGAATCAGAGGATGCCATGTCAGCTGTCTTAAACGTTTGATGATTGCGCCAAAGATTCATATTTTGAAATTTGATTTTCTGTCAACTTCGTGCAACTACGGCTAGGTTTTTGAAAGCTCACGGCAGGGTAACTTAATGGAAGAACTGACGTTTCCGAGTTATGAGCCATGTACTCTAAATCGAAATGCCTATAAACAGATGATTGTGCATTCATTCTTGTTCACCGTGTTTTCAGTTTTCAAAGCTAAGTTGCTTATTTTCTGTGAAAAGTGATATTCAGAGCAAGTGCAGTATTTTAAAGGTGATTAGAAATTTCTAAGGTTGCAGAGAATTGTATTCAGAACAGACAGTTGATATTGGAATTTAGATTTGTTTCAATATCATTCCAGATAGAGATTCAAGGTGCTTGCAAAGATGAGTAGAGCTGTGAGCGTCGCTTCTACAAGTGGAGGCAATGGAGAGGAGCAGAAGGGAAAACCTAGCTACTCAGACGAGTTTCTTCAGCTGCTACTAGGTTCAACACAGAACAGGAAGATAGATGCAGAAGCATTTAAAGATGATTTCATGAACATCAGAGATGCTGCAACCCCGGGAACAACAGGTTATTCTCTCTTTACATACTTTTATAAAAATTCAGATAAACCTATCCCTGTTTCAAACCCTTGGACATCTGGT
>MU224074.1:1875973-1901657 GCA_018584345.1 Thuja plicata | reverse complement strand
CTGATCTCGTAGTACGTCTCTCCTGTACATTTCCTTCAAATACTGTGACTCTGCTTGAGCATCCCCTAGCATCCCTACAATCTCATGTGCACCTACATATCTGATGGTACTGATAAACTAGCGTGACTCCTCCTTGGCTCTCTGTGCCCTAGACATAACTATATCTTGAGAGGCAAGAAACATATCCCTCTCTATTGTCAATATGTCCACCCATGTTTCCAGTGATCCTCGCTCTATAGCCCATGCATCTCTATCAGTGTCTCTCTCAAGTTTCAATCAGTCGATCTGGCTCGTAAGCTCTGCAATGCGTTGTCTCTGATCCTCAAACCTGTCATTAGGACCTTGTATGTCATCCTCATGTAGCGGATCATCCCTGTCCTCATCCATCTACATCAGCATATCACTGAGATCCCTGTCAGCATCATCCCCATCCTCATCACTCTCCTCATCCTCCTCATCCTCCTCATCATCTGACTCCTCCTCCTCCTCCTCATCCTCCTCCTCAGTGCTCTCATCCCTATCCATCTACACTCTCGGTACTGACACCTCTAGATCTGTCAGAGGAACATGCCTATGCTTAGAAAACCATCTATCATACTCATCTATACTCCCTACATGTGCAATATTTGCACCTACTCCCCATTGTCTGGTCCGTAACTGCTCAAACTTTGTTTATGCTACCTGAGGCTGGAGCGCTGCACCCCATGTCCTGACCTCAGCCCTTGATCAAGAAAACAATGTTGTACCTATCAGTACTTCATGCCTCTCTCCAAATTGTCTGTGAACCCTCTCTGGCAGCTGAATCTCAATGACCATGTGACCCATGACAACCCTCCCGATGAGGTATCTCTCATGTCGGCAGTAAGGTAGGTCCTCTCTATAATCATCCCATCTAGGGAAATCTCTATATGGTCACCATGTGAAATCTCTGAGCAGGTCTATCTCATGTCAAAAATGCAATGTGTATCCTAGTGGCCCCTGTGCAAGCGCTCCCTGATAACAGTATACATACAGCATGTCTGGTTGTACAATCCTCTAAGCAATGGGCTAGAAAATAGCTATGTGCTCGTATGCCCAAAACCTGCAGTAGTGTGATCCCACTGCTGGTAGATAATCCTCCCTTGTACGCCAACTAATGGAGATGATAGTACATCATCGCCAACATACATGGACCTCATGCGAACACTGTCCCCTCCATGATCATGCGCTCGAGAACCCTACCCCAGTCGATAAGGAATCCATGGCCTTGTCTGTCAGGCACTAGTATACATGCGATGACTCTACATATCACTATAATCAGCCTGTCATGGTGTCTCGTGACTGTCTCCCATCGGATCTCATAATCCTGGATATCTAGGTCATCATCATCATTGTTGAACAATCTATGCAATGCTGATCTCACTATCAAGGGGTCATACTCTGCTAACTCCCCATGGATGGGAATCTTGAGGATGTGCCACACATCCTCTAATGTCACTGTAGCCTCACCTATGGGCAGGTGGAATGAGCTCATCTCTGAGTGCCACCGCTCTGCCAGCGCTATGATCAAACCTTGATTTGCCCTAATCACAAGCATATATGTGATGTAATATAGTCCTAGTGAGGCTAGGATTTTCCTCTTGTCATTTCTCATTTGATTTTTGATTTATAGACACGCCAGTCTTCTCTCTTGTGTCTATGGAACCGCAAGCTCCTCTTGCGATCACCTTGCAACTTCAATCCACTCTCTCTACTTTTTGTTCCTTGTTGACCAACTTAGGACCTGTTTCGACCAACTTTGACCTAGTTTTGACCTTGTCCTAGGGTTATGACCTATTTATGGAATTTCAGGGTGGTTTAGGACCCCCTAGACTCCATTTTAGGGCATTTGCAGACCCTCTTGACCAACTACACAGTTTGGCTTACCACCTGCACAGGCAACACATGTGTTCATCCCACCTGTGCTTGTTGCATAGGTGGGCACATGACCTATGCAAGTGGCACGTGTGGACCCCATTTGACCCTCTTTTGACCCCAAAATTGCCTAGAAATGCATGTAAAACCTAGAAATCACTGAGGGGCTCAGATGTACTCACATCGGGTCCCGCATCGGCCAGCCATTGGTAGCTGTGCACTCATTTCGCGTGCTGATTCTCTGCTAGCACTCGATCCATCCTCCTTGCTCCAGAGCTCAATTGTTCCAAATGTGAGAGTGAAAATGAGCTCCAAAACCCTCTCCAAGCCCTTTTATAGCCTCTTGGTTGCCTAGATGGATGTCCAACCCTTGCGTTTTGTGTTGGTCGCGATTTTTTTTGCACTCTGCGCCTCATATCTTTTGCATTTGACCTCTAATTTTTGATCTGATCGTTGTTGTGGATCCATCTCGTTATTGTCGACAAATCGACCTATCATTTGCATTTTTCAGAGGATTTCTTGAGGGGGCACCTATGTATCCCCCTATCACTAGGGCATGTTTTAATGCTATTTTTCTTCAAGATTATTTGACACAACACTCATAATCTCATTGTATCAAAGAGGGGCAAAATGTAGATACCTAAAAATGGTTCGAGTATGCTAGTCTACATGTTTTAACATTTTTAGCATTACAATTGAAACATTGTTTTGAGACCTAATTATTCCTCTATGTTGTGCATATGATCTTTATTATATGACAACATTGTGTCTTTCATCGATGATTGAATATTGCAAAATTGTTCAATTATTTACTAATATTTCTACTCTCTTTATCAAATTGATCATTTTCCTAATGAATTCTGATCAACCCTAAACCTATCCTATTCGATCCTAAACCGATCCTATTTGATCCTAAACCATTCCAAATATTCCTAAATCAATTCAAATCCATTCTATTCTATTCCTAATCACTTTCAGAATTGTTTGGACTCGTTCCAACCATTCTGGGGTATTGTCCAAGATCATCGATGCCTAATTAACCCAATTTCCAAACCGATCAAAACCCTATTCCAAAATTTGATCAATCTTGCCATCATTTTAGGAGTATTGTCCAAGATCATCGATGTTTTGTATCCCCTTAATCAACTATTTGATAACATTGTCAAAGTTCATCGATGTTATCATTATCAATTCAATAATGTTGTCTGTGTTCGTCAATGCTATTTCTGATCATTATTATTTTTGGGACATTGTCCAAGTTCATCAATGTTTCCTCATTTCTATTTCAATCTTATGATGCCATCAAATTTCATTGGCACTTTTCAATCATTAACAAACATCATTATGCGGGCACATTGTCAAAGCTCATCGATGCCTTGTGATTTCCTAAACTATTCCAGAACCCTCGAAATTGATCCTAATCCTTATCAATATCATCAAAATCATTCCAATTGTACATTAACACCTTCAATTTTACCAATGATTCACTAATTTACCCTCTTGGGATGAATAACCCATAATTTATCCCTATGTCTTAATTGAATAAATAAATTGACTTTACTTATTCCCTTTCCCCTAAGTCTTCATAATTAATTAATCAATTGCCTAATTCTAATTTATGGGATTTTATAATTTCAAAAATACTAATTTAGATTTGTGAGGAATATAGATTTATTAATTGAATTAATATCCTCCTAATCTCACCTAATTGTCATATCCCTCAATTGAGGATTCACGTCCCTATAAAGGTGCTTCTTCAATATCCTCAATATCTCCTTATTTATTTTCCCCCATATCATGCTTCCAAATATCCTACCTACATTATGCATTGATTTTATGCATTTTAATTCACCTAATTGCTTCTCATTTTCTATAAATTGAGATGCTTTCCTCTCTTTCAATTTTAAGAGACCACTATCTCCTAGTATTCTCGCTTGCAAACTTGGCTTTTGTATCTTTGTGCAATTGTGTTATTCTCAAAGAGAAATATATCAATCTGATTATGGAGAAGAAAGGAGGACATGGGAGCTATATTTGAAGGGATTTATTAGTGTTTTTATGCTTTGTATTTGTGAACTCTTGTTTTGAATGGATTTCATGATAAGATTAGATAGGTTAGCATATTGATTAGGGTTTGTGGTCTCTTAGATATGTTATTCATGTCTTTTCCTGGTCTTACACTTCTTTGTGATATTATGCCTATGGATGTATGTCATATCTTGTTGGGTAGACCATGGTAGTATGATAGATAAGCTTTGCATGATGGAAAGAAGAATAGGTATACTATTGTTGTAAATGGGATGAAACAAGTACTGTTTCCTTTGATAGAGAATCCTAAGAGTGAAACATGTACCAGTGTTAGATTTTTTTTGGTTGAAAGAAGGAAATTCTTGGATGGTTTGAAGAGTAACAATATATATTATGCTTTGATCCCTAAGAATCCTAATTTGGAATCAAATGAGGAAAAACCTAAGGAAATAAGAGAATTGCTGACAAAGTATGAAGACATAATCTAGGATAATGTGTATGATGGATTAACACCTGTGAGGAGTATTAGTCATTGCATGGATCTAATCCCTAGATCTATTTTTTCCAACAAAGTTGCACACCAAATGACACCTAAAGAGAATGAAGAGCTGAATATGAAAGTGCAATAATTATTAAGGAAAGGTTTGATCAAAGAGATCTTGAGTCCATGTGTAGTGCCTGCAGAATTAGTAGCTAATAAGAATGGAGAGTGGAGAATGTGTATTGATTTAAGGGCAATCAATCATATTGTAGTAAAGTATAGGTTTCCTTTTCCTATGACGGATGATATAATGGACTGCATGAGTGGATAAAATAATTTTACAAAGATAGATTTGATGAGTAGATATCATCATATCAGAATCAGAGAAGGAGATGAGTGGAAGACTACATTCAAGATAAATGAAGGGTTGTATGAGAGGTTAAAATGCCTTTTGGATTGACTAATGAACCTAGTACTTTCATGAGGTTGATAAATGAGGTATTGAAGAAATTCTCTGGTAAGTTTTTGATTGTTTATCTAGATGACATTCTGATTTTTATTAAGGAAAAGGAGGATCATTTTATGCATCTTAGAAAAGTGTTGCAAAGGTTAAGAAAGGAGAAGTTTTTTATAAATATTAAGAAGTGTTCTTTCATGAAGGACAAACTTATGTATTTGGGGTTCGTGATATATGCGGATGGATTGAAGATGGATCTTGACAAGGTTAAAATACTTTTTGAATGGAATATACCTGAAGTGTTGGAGAGGTAAGATCATTTCATGGATTGGCTTGTTTCTACCAAAAGTTTATTAGGAATTTTAGTTCAGTTTCTATTCCTATGGCTAAGAAAATGAGAGGTGACTGAAAGGATTTTAAGTGGACAAGTAGAGCACAAAAGAGTTTTGAATTATTGAAGAAGAAGGTGATAGAACAACCTGTGTTAGCTTTACCTGATTTTAACAAAGTATTTAAAGTAGATTGTGATGCAAGTGGGAGTGCAATTGTAGCAGTACTAACTCATTCAACAAGGCATGTTATTCAAAGGAATTCAGTTGTGTATACCTAGGAGTTTAATGAGAGATAATCTGATTAAGGAAAAGCATTATGGAGGATTAGCTGGACACTTTGGCATTAACAAGATAGTGGATTTGGTAAGTGAAAATTAATTTTGGTTGCAGATTCATAAGGATGTCAAAAAATGTGTTCAGATTTGTAGAGTTTTCCAAGTTTCTAAGGGAAGAAGTAAGAATACATAATTGTATACACCTTTGACAGTACCAATTATACCTTAGGAAGATATTAGCATAGATTTTATACTTGGGTTACTGAAGACAGAAAGAGTTAATGATTCTATATTTGTGATAGTAGATATATTTTCCAAGATGTCACATTCCACACCTTGTAACAAGACTACATATGCAATACATGTAGAAGACCTAATTTTTAGAGATGTGAGATTGCATGGGTTACATAAGAGAATAGTTTCAGATAAAGATAGTAATTTTGTTGTTTACTTTTAGGGGACACTTTCAAAGAAGATGAATACTAATTTGAAGTTTAGTTCTACATTTCGTCCACATAAAGATGAACAGACAGAGGTAGTGAATAGGAGCTTGGGAAATTTGTTTAGAATTTTGTTGGAGAGAAGACTAGGAATTGGGATATAGTTCTAGAACAAGCATATTTTGCATACAATAATTCAATAAATAGGAGTACGGGGATGAATCCTAAAGGAGTATAAGAATTAAGAGGCATCAATCATGAACTTAAGAGTAGTTTAAAAGAAGAGATATTTGCAGATCATGTGAATTCATTACATGATCAAGTGAAAGAGAATTTGGAGAATATGACTCGGAAATATAAGGAGAGAGAATATGAAAAAATGAGACTCAAGGAATTTCAAGTGGAAGATGAAGTGATGGTATATTTAAAAAGGGTAGATTTCTAGTTGGAACATATAGTAAGTTAAAGATGAGGAAGTCTAGATCATGTAAGATCTTGAGGAGATTTGATTCAGGAAATGCATATGAAGTTGATTTTCCTAATGACATGGATATATCACCTATATTCAATGTTGCAGACATGTATGAGTATCATGAGGCAGATTGCAGTGAAGACAATGGACTAGATGTGGAGAAGCATTATCCTAAGTAGTAGATGGAAATGATAGAAGAGATCTTAGATAGCAGAATTGGTAGAAGCACTAGAGGTAAACAATATAAAGAATATCTTGTTAAATGGAAGGACAGACTAGTTGAATATTCTTCACGAATTTCTCAGGATGAGGTTGTAATATAAGAAATTAGGATGAGGGATTTAACTGTGGGATATGAAATGGGTGTTACATTTCAATGAGAATGTTTATTGAAATGTAAGGGATAAGTAATATGTTCCTTTTAACCTCAAATACACAAAGGAAGGATCCAAATTGATTAACCCCAAAGGAAGGATCAATGCATAAATGAATCAATCTATTGGAAATAAGAGAAAAGAGGAAGACCTTAGATTCTATTTTATAGAAAAGAATGTGTAATAGATTTAGAAAGATTAAGAACTTTAATTGAAATGAATAGGATAAAATTACTATCCTTGAAATGTTACAAATCTGAAGAATTTTGTTTTCGGGGGTCTACGTTGAGTTTCTAGAAAATCTACAACCGGATCTGGAATAGAAACGCAAAGACGGACAAAACCTAGAAATTTTTTCCAATCTGACATAGTTCCAATTTTGACCCTCAAGTCAATGTCACCATTGACCCAAAATTTATGATTCTAAAATAGGGTAGAATCAACCTCTGATTCTGACATAAAAATCTGTGACATAAAATCTATTTCCAAATCCTGACAGTTTTCCGAAAAGGGTACCTGAACCTGCACTCCAACTCGTTGTTTTGAACCTGTCCCTGCAAGAAAAATGGTTTGTTTTTTTGGGGGAGGGGTTTGCCTTGGTCAAACCCCAGTTTTAGAATTAACTTCAAAGTATAATTGAAATTTCATAAGTAAAACAAAGTAAATGAACAATTCACCTTGCTTGTATGGAAACCCTTATGGCAGATTCGAATCCGTGGATCCACAAGTATGTATGCACCAAATGGATGTACAATGTAGAAGGTAGAATGTAGGATATCTCAAATCAATTGCTTGTAAATCTTCAACACCAATCTTGAATGGATCTTGGAATAGGAAGAGGCTTGGAGGAATGTGGATGAAGAAATCTTCAACAAGAGGGCTCCATAGAGCTTAAATCCTTCAATGGCTACCAATGGATCTTCTTGATGAATTGAGTGCTTTATAAGTGCTTCAATTCTTGAGAATAGATGAATGCTTCCATGGCTACTTGGCTTGCTTCAAATCTTGCTTCTTCACCTTTAGATTTCACTTCTTAAGTATTTTTTATAGTTGATGATCATGGCTAGAGAAAACGAGAGAAGAAAGCTTCCTTATATATGAATCTAGGGCACAATATTCTAGAGAGGCCTACATAGGAGAATTAAATTCTAATTAGACCTATACCCCTAGAAGAGTACCTATATTAAACATAATTTAATAAGTGTTTCTCCGAAGACCAAAACAGACGACCCAAAAGCGGGAATTAATTCTTTCTAAAGCCCGACATCTGGAAACCCTAAAAACTTGAAATCTGGAGCTTGGATAAAAAAAGGTCGATTCTGACCTAGGTCAAGTTTGAGGTCGACCTTGACCCAGAAAGGTCAATTTTGACCCTGAGGTCAAACATCACAATTTGCAGTTTAGGGTGTCAGAAACAGGCTGGAGAAAAAGTGGGAAATGGGGTAGAATAGGGGAAAAAGCCAGATCCAAGTCAGAGACCCATTCAAGGTGCTTGACATGAGCCCAAACCCCTTACTCTAAAGGCTAAACTAGTCTACAATGGAAGTGCTTCTATTTTCTGACTATACATTTAGCCCCCACTTTAGCAAGAGTATGGACTCAATGCAAACTCTTGGTAAAGGAGATCATGAAGAATAGATAATCTTATTGAAATCAAAAGGGACAAAGGAATCCTCAAGCCCCCAAGGACTTAAGTCTTTATCAACCCTAAGATCGTGATAAGAGAGACATCTCCAGTTAAGGAGAAAGAGAGAGTGTGTGTGATTACCTCACCCAATGAGAACTTATGTCCCATTGTGAACCACACAAGGAAACAGTGCAACTGGAAAGATGAAGTTGAACCGCCTAGTGAATGTGGCTACTCACTAGTCAACCCATCAGGGAGATCTGGTCTTAAGGACACCTTCCAACCTTAAGGGATCAAAACATTGTAAATTGAAACTAGAGGGATCAAGAGATCCGTATAAATTTAAATTGGAGGGATCAAGAGATCATGTAAGGTAAAAATACATGCTTTAAGGATTAGTCTTTAATCCATAAAGGGAGAAAGTTTTAAGTTTGAAAATATTTTGAAAGGTGTGTGTGTGCAAAAAGTGAGTAGAGCGTATGCCCCCACGTTAAAGTCATTTCTAACACTTTAATAGGAGAAATGGCTTTAACAGAAATATAAACAACTCTATTGATTATGTTGTCACTACGAGATGTCCCCAAACAAAGACAAATCAAGGGAAATACCACATAAACATACAAAGAAAATAGAAGGGATCTACCTACTGTGGGGTCAGTATGATCATAAGATAATATGTATATATAGATATGATATTATTGCAAATAAATTGACATCATTCCCCAAAGAAAGTAGAACTACAATCACAATGGGGGAAAGGAAACTCAAGAGTTATGAAGAAGAGTCTTTTCAGACCACAACATGGAGACCAAAAAGAATCAGTGCTACCATATCGCAAATCCAAGCAGACTACACAAGGAAAACATTTATGAACAATAGCACAAGTACAACATAACATGAAAATAACATATAGAAGATAAAAGATAAATATAGAGGAATTGTACAATAGGTTTGATTCCTTTATCACCTTGCCCCAACAAAGTAACAAGGGTCGTATAAAAGAATCTAACAAACATTTAGCAAACACATTACGGGAGAAGCACAATGCAGCAAGCAAACACAAAAAGGGCTACCATGAAGGGCAATCCAATCAAGTGCATTGCCTACTCTCCCCATCTCAATTTATATCATTTAGGGAAGGTGGAAAACTCACAAGAGTGACTATATCCAATACAGTAGGAGTAATAGCCAGTTCCAAAAAAGGATCCTCTTGAGAATCGTGTTGCTCGATACTAGGTGTAATTATCAATTGAGTTGAAAGAATATGAGGTAAATTGGTATAGAGATCAATGGTCTCATATTCATCACTAGGATCAATAGGATCATCAAGAGTATCCTCCTCATCAAGATTAATTAAAATAGGATCTAAGATGCGAATAGAATCATCATAATCATTCATCTTAACATCATTATGAATATTAACTTCTTCTAACACATCAGGCATAGGTTGGTCAAAAGAAGGTAAAGAATTTTGAAGACCAGAAGCACATGCCCTAGCATTAGCTCTACGCTTCTTACGACGTTCATTAGCAGATTTTTTATGCTTCTCTTTATTTGACACATGTTGAGAACTAGGAGGAATAATAACTAGTTCCTTCACGTGTTCTATAGGAGGATTGGTAGGATTCACAGTAGGCTGAGAAGCGACACTGGGAGGTTGAGTAATAGAGCTAGCAGTAATGGATAAAGGAGGTATAGGAGTGGGCAAAAGACCATGGTTAAGATCTATCTGAGGCATGCTTAACTCAACAATCTTGCAATTTTTATAGGCTTGGTATGGACGAAAAAGGTTATCAGGGTGAGGAGGACATGAATTAGGTAATGAGGGCCAAAAGAAATCAAGAGTAGCACGATCTCTAGGCCTAGAAGGTTGATACAAACTATGATTAATCATTTTCACTTCTCCTTATGAATGAACTTAATACACTTATGAATAAGAGAAGTAATAGCATGCATAGCAGTTATCCAAGGCAAACCAAATTTGACTTGAAATTTATCAGAAGTAGGAATGAAAATGAAGGTAGTATCTACAACTTTACTACAAAGTTCAACATGCAAGTTAATAGAACCAAGTGAAGGATAGAGAAAACCATTACAAGTTTGGATCCATACATTACATGTATCATAACAATCACGTTGTAGGTTTTTCATAAAAAGGTTTTCCTCAGTAATGACATTTATTAAAGATGTGGGATCGATAAGACAACCACACGTAGGTATATTAGAAATCCTAGCATAAATATAAAGGGGACCATCGGGAGCCTTAATAGTCTTAGCATCATCAAAGGTAATTGAGAGTTCCCTAGGTCATTTATCCTTAGTTTGTTTCTAAGGTTTAGGTGGAACTTGAAGTTGAAGTGGAGGTGAAGGATCTTGAACAGTAGGTTGAGGTGAAATAGTGCACTCCACATGATTAACAATGTGATTGAGATCATCTATCTTTAAATCGTAAACAATATCCACAGAAGATGGTTGAGTGATGGTATAAGTATCATGTGTAGGTAAAGGATTTGTATATATTTGAAGGTTTTGATTAGGAGGAGAGATAGATTTTTTCCTATTACCATCAAAATTATCAATAGATAAAGCATTATAATCTATTAAGTCTTGAACCTTATGCTTTAGAGTATAACATTTTTTAGTATCATGGCCATTCTGTCGATGGTATTGGAAAAAATATTTAGAATCAAAGGATTTTGATACTATCATGGTAGGGATAAGAGCTTGAATAGGAGGCAAGGTAATCATATTAGCACTTAACAACCTACTCATAATAGAATGTAAATATTCAAAGAGAGGAGTAAACATACGATTCATATGGAAAGCAGTGGATGCAGAAGTGGCATTGTTGGATGCAACAACAACTTGATCAACGATTGCATTCATCTATTATTAATCTTGACATAGTTGTTAGGTGTCTGAAACTTATTAGGATTAGGAGCAGCGTCACTCTTATCAACTGGAACATGGGCCATTGGAGTGTTTCTCTCAAATTGACTCACTTGTAATTGATAATGATGAAGTTCACAAAGTTGTTGAAAAGAGGTAAATTTAGTAAGCAAAATCTTATCTCTAATATATTTTTGTAAATTTGAAATAAACATATGTTGAATATCAATATTAGGAACAGGATAAGAAATCTAAGAATACAAATTCTTAAATCTACCAATAAAATCAGTCAACTTTTCCGTAGTGTTTTGTTTAATGCATTAAATCAGTTAAGGAAACTTGCAAGCCAATGTTATTTTAAAATTGTTGGATGAAGGTATTAGCAAGTTTAGGAAAAGAATCAATAGAATAAGGAGGCAAAAAACAATACCATTGCAAAGCCTTATCACAAAAATTTCTAGCAAACAAATTAGCTAAAATCCTATGGTCATGAGCATAATCACTACAAAGGATTTGAAATGTTTTAACATGAGTAACAGGATCTCCTTTACCATTTTAATTCTCAAGACAAGGCATATCGGCTCACTAAGGGAAAGTAGCACGAATAATGTATAAGGATAAAGGAATACCCATGTCACATGTAGGAATGCTAAAGTTGTATTGGGTTAAAGATGCAAGTTGTTGTTGTAAAGATGACACAGTTTGAGCCAAACTAATAATTGTGGAATCATTAGAAGAAATAGGTGGCATAGAAATATTAGGAACACTAGGAAAAGTGTAGGAAGCGGCAGGAATGGAAGACACAACCAATGGAACACTTGGAACCACAGTTGGAAGAGGATTGGAAGTAAAAGGCACACTATGATATGAAGGTTGTGAGGTAGGTAGAGATACTGGTGGAACCCTCACAGGAATAGATGAAATTGGGAGAGATGTAGTCATCAAAGGAGGACTGTAAGTAGGAATGGTAGGTAAAGGAATGGAAGAAGTTCCCTCACTAGTGATAGGAGGAGTGAATCCTAGATCTTGAGCCTCTTGAGCTAAAGGTTTAACATTCAAATACACAAGATGAGTGATACCACGCAAGAGATTAACACTTTTATCACTATCGCAAAGGAATTTATTAAGATCCTCTATAGCTTGGATGGAATCTTGATTATGATTTTCTTGAATAAGCCAATTTCCCATTTTATCAAGTTCTGTTGAAATTTTTTGTACTTGTTCAGGAGAAATTCTTAAAGCATCATCCTCATCATGAGATGAGTGAGAAGAGTTATGCTCCATAGAAGGATTGGAATCATGAGTGGTCAAATTTTCATCTGGGATCCTAAGAAAAGGAGAGGAATATTCAGGATCAAAGGAACCCATAAGTCTACGGCTTCTTCTAACTGGGATACTATAAGTAGGACTAGAAGTGGTAAACCTCATACACCGATGCCATGCAAATGAACTAATTTAGGAAACATAAGATTTTGATTTTTAATTTTTGAAATGTAAATGCAAGAATATAAAAGAAATATAATATAATATGCATGCAAGATCTAACATAAAAATGTAAATCTAACACCAAAAAAGAAAGAGTTGTCAATCGTGGGTTCACCAAAATGTAATATAAGAATTAGGATGAGGGATTTAAATGTGGGATACGAAATGGATGTTACATATGAAATTAGAATGTTTATTGAAATGTAAGGGATAATTAAGATGTTCCTTTTAACCTCAAATACACAAAGGAAGGATCCAAATTGATTAACCCCAAAGGAAGCATCAATGCATAAATGAATCAATCTATTGGAAATGAGAGCAAAGAGGAAGACCTTAGATTCTATTCTATAGAAAAGAATGTGTAATAGATTTAGAAAGATTAAGAACTTTAATTGAAATGAATAGGAGAAAAGTACTAACCTCAAAATGTTACAAATATGAATAATGTTGTTTTCGGGGGTCTACACTGAGTTTCTGAAAAATCTGCAACCGGATTTGGAATAGAAACACGGAGATGAACAAAACTCAGAAATATTTTTCCGATCTGACACAGTTCTAATTTTGAACCTCAAGTCAATGTCACCATTGACCTAGAATTTCTAATTCTGACCTAGGGTAGAATTGACCTCTGACTCTGACCTAAAAATCTCTAACAGAAAATTTGTTTTCGGGTCCTGATAGTTTTTCGAAAAGGGTACCCAAACCTGCACTCCAACTCGTTGTTCTGAACCTGTCCCTACAAGAAAAATGGTTTTTTTATTGAGGGGGAGGGGTTTGCCTTGGTCAAACCTTAGTTTTGGAATTAACATCAAAGTATAATTGAAATTGCGTAAGTAAAACAAAGTAAATGAACAAATTCACCTTGCTTGTATGGAAACCCTTGTGGCGGATTTGAATCCATGGATCCACAAGTATGTATGCACAAAATGGATGTAGAATGTAGAATGTAAAATGTAGGATGTCTCAAATCAATTTCTTGTAAATATTCAACACCAATCTTGAATGGATCTTGGAATAGGAAGAGGCTTGGAGGAATGTAGATGAATAAATATTCAACAAGAAGGCTCCATAGAGCTTGAATCCTTCAATGGCTACCAATAGATCTTCTTGATGAATTAAGTGCTTGAGAAGTGCTTGAATGCTTGAGAATAGATGAATGCTTAAATGGCTACTTGGCTTGCTTTAAATCTTCCGTCTTCACCTTTAGATTTCACTTCTTAAGTATTTTTTATAGTTGATGATCATGGTTAGAGAAAATGAGAGAAGAAAGCTTCCGTATATATGAATCTAGGGAACAATCTTCTAGAGAGGCCTACATAGGAGAATTAAATTCTAATCAGACATGTACCCCTAGAAGAGGACCTATATTAAATATAATTTAAGAATTTTTTCTCTGAAGACCGAAACAGCCGACCCGGAAGTGGGAATTAATTCTTTCCGAATCCCAACATCCAGAAACCCCGAAAACCCCAGAAACTTGAAATATGGACCTTGGGTCAAAAAAAGGATAATTTTGACCTAGGTCAAGGTCGAGGTTGACCTTGACCCAGAAAGGTCAATTTTGACCCTGAGGTCAAAAACCACAATTTTTATTTTAGGGTGTTAGAAACAGGCTGGAGAAAAAGTGGGAAATGGGGCAGAACAGGGGAAAAAGATAGATCCAAGTTAGAGACACATTCAAGGTGCTTGACATGACCCCAACCCACTTACTCAGAATTCTAAACTAGTCTATAATGGAAGTGATTCCATTTTCTAACTATACAGAGGTTAATCATCTTGGTTTTCCTCAAGCCCCAGCAAAGTGAGAGGATCACTTTTCAATAACCTCGGGTTTCTGATGTAGGATCATCTTGGATTCTTTGACAATCTTACATCAACAACAAAAAATGTTTCCAGTTGTTCTTGTTTGCCAGTCTCTATATTTTTGGTGGTGTTCCTTGGATTTGGCTCATCTTTGGTTGCATACCGAATGGCATGTTCTTCATATTGTGTTTGATCATCATCTTGGTTCTTACCTTGATCTATTTCTTCTAGATGGAGATTCATTCAATTTTTGGCTTGAACCTATTTGTTCTTCAAGTTTCACAGCCTAATGGAGTTTTTTGATCTCGTGAACCTTTTCCTTGGATTGTGCACCTTCTTGGTGTATCATTCGATGTTCATTGGATTGTGGTTGACCTCCCTTTGGGTGTGTGCTTAATTTCATACCTTTCTTGGGGATTTCTTTTGTATTTGGGTCCTAACCTATATTTGGTATTACATTTTCTACCTTGGGGAATGCGATTGATCTTAGCCAACTTGTTTGTGATGAAAACATCTATCAATTGATGTAATTGATCTCTAGTTTGGTAGCTCTTAAGAATATAACCTCTTGAAGGTTAGAATTTGTAAATAATTTAGAACTCAATCTATAATCAAGTTTGTATGCCTAGAATGTAAGCATGCATGTTGTTGGCCAATTTTAATGTAATTTCATGAATCTATGTTCATGAAAGCCTTTGATCTTGCATTCTCTCTATCTCTTGTTGTTGTTTGAGTTATTGTTTCCGTTGTGTGACTCTTATTTCATGGTTTGACTATTCTCTTTTATGATTATGCATCTGTGACTTCACCACTAGGACTCCATAACAAAATAGAGTGGTGGAAAGGAAGAACAAGACTATTCTTGATACTGTTAGGACCGTGATGCTTGAAAAGAATATTTCACATATGTTTTAGAGAGAAACAGTCATCACTATAGTCTACAATCTCAATTAGGTATAAAAAAAGAAGATACTGGTAAGACACCTTATGAACTTTAGTGTGGAAATGTGCCTACTGTCAGGTATTTTAGAATTTTTGGTGGTAGATTCTATATTAAAAGAGATGAAGATATAGGGAAATTTGATGCAATAAGTGATGACGGATTTTTTCTTGGGTATTCTACCAAAAGAAAGGTATATAGGTGTTATAATAAGAGGTTGAAGAAGATAGTAGAGAGTGATAATTTCAAAGTTGATGGAAGTCTTGAGAATCTATCCAAATATGTTGGTTATGATTCTGATGATTAGAATGTTAGTACTAATCAAGGACAACAACATCAAGTTTAGAACCAAGTCCAAAGTGGTTTGGTGATTACAGACAATGAAGCATACACAAGATAAGAGGAAGGAACACAAGAACTAAGGGTAAGGAAGAAGATACCAACATATGTGAGATTAACTCATTGTGAAGATCAGATTATTGGTCATAGGAACAAGGGTGTTCAGAATAGAAGAAGGATTGTTGAAGATAAGATTTTCCTAACATTAGATATTGAACCCAAGGATGTAAGTGAAGCTTTAAAATTTTATAATTGGGTCAAAGACATGGAAGAAGAGTTATCACAAATTAAGAAGAACAATACATGGATTCTTGTTCCCAGGCCTGAGGACAATAATGTTATTGGTACTAAATGGGTGTTTAGAAATAAACGTTATGTAGGTAGAGAAGTGGTTAGAAATAAAGAAATATTGGTGTGCAAATGATATGTTCAAATGGAAGGTATTGACTATGAATAAAATTTTGCACTAGTGACAAGATTGGAAGTGATAAGACTATTTCTTTCTTTTTCTGCTCATAAGAACTTCAAAGTTTATCAAATGGATGTGATATCTACATTTTTGAATGGTGAGATGGAAGAAGTGTACGTAGAGAAATTAAATGGTTTTCATTTGACTGATCAACCAAACATGGTGTGTCAACTAAAGAAATAATTATATGGGTTGAAGCAAGTCCCCGAGAGCTTAATATTGTAGATTGGACAAATATCTACTAAATCTTGATTTCAACAAAGGTACGATTGATATTAATTTGTATTTCAAGGTAGATAATCAGGACATTTTGATTTTTGAGGTATTTTTTTATGACATTATATTTGGAGGTAATGATAAGTTGAGAAAGGAATTTGCAATATTGGAAATGCAAAGTGAATTTGAGATGTCCATGATAAGTGAAATGAAATTATTTTTGGGATTATAAATTGCTCAATCAAAGGAAGGGATTTTCATATCTCAGGCCAAGTATGTGAGGGAATTGCTGAAGAAGTTTGATTTGGATGACTCAAAGCCAATGGGTACACCTATGGTGTAAGTTGACAAAGGATGAATCACCTAAGGTAAATCTGTCTATGCATAGGTCAATGGTTGGTGGCTTACTATATTTGACTCATACAAGACCATATATCATGAATGTTTTGTGTCTTGTAGCCAGATTTCAAGTAGATTGAAAGAAGAGTCATGACATTGTTGTGAAGAGGATATTCAGATATTTAAAAGGGACAGAGGACTTTGGGATATGGTATCCTAAAGGAGATTGATTTCAGTTTATGTGTATATATAGATGTTGATTGGCCAGGTGATGTTGATGATAGGAAAAGCTAAAGTGGTAGCGCACTCTTCTTGGGTAGAAGATTGGTTTCTTGGATATGTAAGAAGAAAAACTCCATTTCCTTATCTACAGTAGAGGTTGAGTACATTATTGTTGCTAGCAATTGTACACAAGTTGTTTGGATGAAGAAAAATTTTTCTGGTATATCAGAGTTATTTTTATGAGCCTATTGTGATAATTCAAGTGCTATCAATATTACTAAGAATCATGTTCATCATTCAAGGACAAAGCATATCTCAATCAAGTTCCATTTTCTAAGAGAGAAAGTGAATGAAAAGGAATTGAGATTAGAGTATATCCCTACTAAAGAGCAGGTTGCATATATCTTTACAAAGCCATTTCCTAAGGATACATTTGAATATCTCAAAGGAAAGCTTGGGTTGATTACCCCTCCTAATCAGAACTAAAATATGCAAAGGTGTGCATCAATATGTGGGCTTAACAGTCTAACCTTGTTATATGGATTGATGTGAGGAGGTTGCTACTCAAGGGGGGTAGTCAGTTGTAATGTTAATTTTTTTATTATTATTCTTAGGGGGAGAAAATGTAGAGCTGGAGGAGAGAGGTATTTATGTCATTATCATTGATGTCAAAGCGGGAATAGAAGGAAAGTGAAAAAATCTTTGGGTGAGAGATCAAAGGGAGCTATTGATTTCTTATTTTTCACGTCATATGTTGTCATCGATACAAAAGGGGGAGATTTTTGGGAAGATGCACATATATATTGGAAGACATAATAGTTAGATGTGTTGTCATTGATGTCAATATATCAGTTGGATAGTTTGGTCATAGTTTGTTCAGCGGTGTAGTGTGCTTAGAGGTCTAGTGAGATAAGGTTAATACAAATAAATGGTCCCAGAAATCAAGAGATTTTTTAGAGTTTATTTTCTTGTTCTATGTCAAGTTACAGAGGTGCAAATGAAGGTTTGGATGAGTTATGAGGTCAAGTGTGGTAACTGGTATTTCCAGTTGTTTAGGAAGATGATAGAGAGTCAGAAAGAGGATTGGTGTACATGTTTAGGTGGATATTTGTCTTTGCACATCTAGGTGGATGTTTTGGACATCTTGATGTGTTCTCAATATAAATGGTTCATATTCTAGAGGTCTGCAAGGCATTTTTTAGTTGTATTAAAGGGTTTTGGTGGTGTTCTTGAGGTTCAACATAAGTGTTTCTAACAAATCTAATGAGTTGGATGGGTTTGAATATTTTTGTGGTATTCATGATGCATTTTGGATTGTGTGCTAGCTAAGTTGGTGGTCCAAATTGATTGTGGTATTCATATTTGAAGGGTTTCTCAATCAGTGGTATTTTTACTTGTGTTTTTTACCGACTTGATCAGTAAAATGTTTTGCCAATTTTGAGGTGTGATTGGTGGAAAGTGTTATGAGCTTGAGGTTGTTGATAAGGATTATTATTGTGGTTTGATAGTCAAAAATGTATTTGAATTGTTAGTTTTAGCACGTGGTTTTAGATTTTGAAATGAAGGGGGGACTGACCTTGTTTATCTTTCAAGGTTGATAAATTTGGCAAAATGGGGGCAAAATTGCATGGTGCAAATGTATGGAATTACTTAAAAAGAAAGAGTATATATTTATTGAAGGAGTTAGAGAGGATTTGAATAGAGATCTGATTGTACTTCATTAGAACTAACCTAGACATAGGGTAGATGTCATTATATAGTTCAAAAATCTCAGATTGATCATTGCAATGATCTTGTAAGGCAGTTAGCCTCCCATAGGGTTGTATCCATTTTATATTTGAGTAGTGAGCTCTAGGTAGTGTGTATGAATGCATGTGGATTCCCATTTGTAATATGTATTATACTTCTAACAAGGTATAGTTCATATTGTAGGTCTTCATCCCCATCACGGTTTTTCCCCTAACAGGGTTTCCACGATAAAAATCATTGTGTATCCAATAACCATAGATTCAAATCTTACATCCAACTAAATGATACCATTCATAGTCATTACTCTCTATCTCACTATGATCTGGTAGCATCAGTAATAGTTTCATTTTTTATAGATTTCAACGTAGGGATTTCAACATATGCATTAAATCTAGTTACTGTCTTGATAACCTCCTTGGTAATCTTGTAGGGTTTGTCCAACCATATAAATCTAGCATGAATTATTCTCAGTATATACCTAACCCACTCATTCTCATCAAATGTTGGAAACTTAATGAAATGAGTTAGGTTTTTATGTTCTAACACTTTGAATTCATCCCTAAGTTATGAGTTAACATGTAGCTTGGTCGAATAAATCTTATATATCTGAGAATCACCCAAATCCTTCAGATTAGCATGGATATATGCCCTAATATATTCCACATGAAAAACACCATAAGGAATGGTTGAGAATTCCCCTTTCAGATCATCCTCCATGGATTTGTATGGGTGTTTCTTAAATTTAGGTCTAGGTCATTCAGTTACATCAACAATATTAGGTGTATTCATGATTAAAAGTGAAACATTTCAAGCTTCTCAGTAAAATACCTCTTTACGAAGAACTAGGGTTTGCACAATGAATCTTCTTCTTCACCTTCGATCGTACTAATCCATCTTCCACATCTCTCTAATCGCTTCTCCTTAATATACAAAGTAGAAAATGAAAGAATAAAATTCCTTTGTAACCTTTGCACATCTACTTTTTGATGTAATAAATTCTTTGTACTCTAACTCGCTTAGACATCCGATTTTACGATTGTGATGAAAAAATCCTTTTCTTGACCTCCAAATATTCTTATATTCCTTTGGAATTGCTTCTGAAATACCTACAACACCTTGATACATCTGAATCAAACATTCACATACATGTATCAAGTCATATTAGAAGTTTTTAAAGAATTCTTATGAAAGCTCCCCCTAGGCCAAAGACCTTAGCTTAAATTCTTGAAGAATTTTCCACACTAGATCCAAGTGCAGACTCATGGTTTGTATTTCTATCACCTTTCCTTGCCCAAGTCTTTCTCATATATTTACTAACCTGTCTTATTCATATTTACATTTCTTCTTCTACATTTTGCAATGTGTCTAGGATTATGCAATTGTAGCACACAAAATTTGATCTACCATACCTTTAATTTACTTAGTTTCCTCTTGAGTTGCATTTCTTAGAAATATGTAAAAATTTGTTGCAAGTAAAATATCTAACATTCCCTTATTGAAAGTATTATTCACAATAGTTTTGCACACACCTTATTTATGACCATAGTTGTTTTATATAAAGCATTGATCAGAAAAATATGTAGCATTCATTCAATTTCTACATTGTGCAACCCTATGACCAAATTTATTACACACAAAGCACCTGCCATTGAAATTGTGAGTATTAGGTTGTATCCCCTTTTAGGTTTTTCATTATGATTGTCTAAGAAGGGATTGCTTTGACTAGATCTAGAGATTTCACCTTTCTCAAATCCAAGACCTTATGTATTTCCAAGTTCATCCTTTGAATTTCAAGTATCACATCAAGCTTAGCTTAGCTAATCATGAACTTCTCCTTGCATTCATTTGCAGTAGAAATTTCATTCCTCAAAATATCATTCACCCTTCCAAGGCCTTCCTTGTTATGTCTGGATTCTTCTAGATCAAATTGTAGTTGCTCAATCTCACAATTTAGTCTATGGCATTCATCAGATATTTCCTTCAAGGATAGGATTGATCAAGATTCTCCTCATTCTTCTTTCTTTCTCCAATCTCCTTAGTTAGCTTCATCACCACATATTCCATCTCATTCTTTAGAACTTATTTGTCTTGTGTGAGCTTCTCACATTCTTCTATCTTCTCCTTTGGATTACCATCTTTATTTGTGCTTTCTTTCTTCTTTAGTTGCTCAACAATTTCCTTTCTTTTACCCTTGGATTTGTTCAACTTCCCTTTCAATGTTTGAATGAAATTTTCAGGTTCCTTAAGTCTCTTCTTCAATTCCAAGGATTCATCTTTTGACTAGTCAAGATCATCAAGTGCAACACGAATTTATTGTTGAATATTGTTTGAATCCATCGAATCACCTATCAAGATCTTACTCAAGCTACTAGGATTCCTCTAAGGCACAAGGCTCTAATACTGTAATATCCCCATTTAGGATACTTGTGATTTTGTGATAATTGCCTTGTGAAAAACCACTACAAGAGACTTCCTTTGATGAATTATTGATTACTCCAATGAGTTATGATGCATGATACTTTTGGAACGCTCAAGTTATGTAATTGATAAGATGAATAAATATATAATATTATTATGTGAGGAACAACATATATGGTTTTAATTGAACAATTGGATATATGTTGAATGTGTTGATATTTACATGCACTTAGTCTAATTCAAAATAATGAGACTATCTTTGTTATGCTCTATACCACACTCTATGTATGAAAGAGAGACGATGATATCGTTTAAGTAATTATATTATTATATCTAATGTGAATATTTCTTGTGGCAATATTAATGTTGTCTTTGAAGGGATAATTATATTCCTACAATCAGATTGTTCAGTCAGACAAGTACTCAATCTTAGCAGAGCCAAGCAATAGGAAATGGGAATAAGATATGGTTTATTATTCTATTCAACTTTGATTTGTCTTTCTAATCTTCCTCATCTTGTTTTATTTCCTGAACAGTAATCTATAAATAAATATGTATAGATTGATATCTGGTTCCAACTTGGTTGAATAATTTCCTTGTAATATATATATATATATATATAAAATCTATTATTTATCCCCCTGAATCAAGTGATGGAAATATCTCTCTATACTATGCAAAGGATAGGATGTCTCCAAGAGACATCCCCGTTTGTTTGCAGGAAGATGGCTGGAATTTGAAAACGAGAAGATGTATTTTTGTACGGCCAAATTCCCATTTTGGTCCAAAATGAGAATTTGGCAAATTCCACCTTTTTTTAATTCCACCTTCTTAATAATTATATTATTACTACATGAATATCGCTAATTCATATGATTTGCAACCCCCATTATTAACATAATTGTTGTCCACATATAGGCCCCGTTTGTTTGGGGAATTGGAATTTGACTCAAAACCTTATTATCACAAAATCAGGTTTTGAAATCCCGGTTTTGCATGTTGGGGAATTGGAATTTGACTCAAAACCTTATTATCGCAAAACCAGGATATGATTTCTAATTCCACCTATTCAGTGGGAAGATGATGCCACTCATTTTGGTGTCTAAACCCGATTTTGCTTGACGAATCCGGAATTGCAATTTAGAGAAACAAACATCGGATTTGCAAAAACGAAAAGTGTCACTCCCAAAAACAGGAAGTGTCACTCCCAATTCCGCGAAACAAACGGGGCCATAGCGTTATATTGGTGTCCACTTATAACTTGCTTCTTTGTTATCAACACTAGTGCCAACGTTGCTGAACATAGTGGCGTCTTATCTAATTGCCCATGAGATGCTTTTAAGATTACACACAATATGAATCAGGGATCGCAAGTCGATTGATTATCATTATCAATTTTTTCCTCATCCTTAATCGTGTATCTTCCTGTCATAGTAGATGGCGTTGACTGGCCTTTGATATCTTATTACTCAAAAAACGGCGGATTGTATGTGGTCGCATCTTCTCATACTTTGTGAACCGCTCAAAGTACCCGAAGTCTTATCTGTGGTTGAAAATGTGAAGGAGAGACGTTTTGACATCTCAGTTCATACGATGACCACTGTATTCAGGGGTAACTTAATAGATTCGACTTGATAATGTTCTTGTCGATTATTTTGGTGGCCACGCAGATTTATAATGTTAAGTCATTATATATCGGTTAGCATTAGGATTGAATAGGTTATAAGTTTGAATATTAAATTGTTTAGAGTGGAGATATTATCATATTATTGTTTATTTATATTTTTTATTATTAATGGTATTATTTATTATTATTTCTTTGATCACCGTCATTTATTTAATAAGATCTTATTATTATTATTATTTTAATAGTATATTATTATATTAATAATAGATTATATTTGTTTATTAATTTTTAATTATTTAATTATTCTTATATTATATTTACTATTGTGTTATTATTTATTGAATTTAATCTTTGAGATAAGGGGATATCACAATCTGCCCTTGTCGAAATTGTTTGTCCTCATGTAATGTGATCCTTGAGTGCAATTTTTAACTTATTGAATTTGTATATAGTATTCAATTTAAAATACCAAGAATGATTCAAAGACGAAACTTATCTTGATTCACAGTAGCACTTTTCTTTGTTATATGTTGTTTTACTCCTTGATGAATGAGCCTTCAAGAATATAAAACTTCCACCTTAATTGCTTTTTAAGAATTTTGACATCCACTAAGAATGCCCTCTTAGTTTCAGCACTCATTGAGAATGCTTTTGATTCAATCTTGACACTCACACAAGATGTCCTCAATCTCGACACTCACTAAGAATGCCCTTGTCCCTTGGCACTCACTAAGAAAGCCCTTGATCTTGACACTCACTAAGCATGTCTTGATCTATTTTGACACTCTCTAACGATGTCTCTAACACTCACTAAGAATGTCATGGATCTTGGCACTCACTAAGAATGCCCCGATCTGGTTTGACACTCACTAAGAATGTCCTTGGCACTCACTAAGAACACATTGCCACTCACTAAGAATGACATTCATTCAAGTGAAACTCACTAAGAATGCATTGATCTCTTGATATATGTTTCTTCATTAGATCCACTTCTTTTATCTTATGTACATGTCTTCTTTTACATTGATGATTATGTCTCCATGGTTCTTTACATTTGAAACATAAACTCTTCTTCATTAATTCATCTCTTTCTTGGAATTGATGCTTTGTAATCCATTATTCATTGCATACATAACATTTGTTTCCTTTATTGTCATTCCTTGAATCTTCATACTTGTATTATGTCTTGGTTGAGAAATCCTTAGACCTTTTTTTAGAAGAATTTGATTCAACCTTCTTAGCCTTTTGTGTTGCTTCCCCCAATTTGTGTAGTTCAAGGGGGTTCAATATGCTTTTAATTGAGTCCTTAAGTCCCTCAACAAACAAATAGGTGAGTCTTCTTTGGGACAGGTCAGGAACCATGACCGAGAGATTTTTAAATTTATTTGCAAATTCCTCCACTATTCCATGTTGCTTAAGATGTGTAAGGTCCTTAAAATCTCATTTTGGATCTTGCTGATCAAACATGTTGATGAGTTTGTGCGAGAATTCTTTCTAAGAGGTTATATTTTTATGCCCTAGGGAAAGAAGTCCATTGTGCCACCATTCATGTTCTATGGACCTTCTAAATGGATTATGTGAATTGGAGCACATCCTCTTAGGTCATCAGACTGAGGGTAAAGTAGGTGTTTAATTTTTGCAGCCAAGCCTGAGTTGTAATTTTCTTTGACCCATCAAAATTTGTAAGTATCACCTTGTTTACCTTCTATTTGAGATCGTTATTTGTATTTTTTTTGTTCTCTTAGGTGCCTCGTGTTTTTGTCCTTCACAAAATTCCGCAAATGTCATAAGCTCCCTTATCTCTAGTTCAAGGCTTGCATAGGCTCTAGTGTTATCTATAACGCTATTTGTAGTTATTGTGTTACTTCTTCTTCCCTTGGTAATTCTTCCCTCAATAAGAAGGGTGGTTTGGGAACTCTAGAAGTTGACGAGTCATTATTTTCTGAATGGTTAGAACTCATATCCCTCCCATTGGTAGAATTATTCTTGAGGTTGTTGATTGAATTTACCATACTTTACAGGGCTTGGAGGAGTGCTTGATTGGAATTTTCTAATCTTTCATTTTGACTCATGAGTGTCTAATTTGTCTATTCCATAAAGGTTCTCAACTCATTGGCTATTTCATTCATAGTGGTCTTTTTTTCTCTTCTCTGATAAGTTTGCATCAACTACTCTTCACAGGATGGCAGGATTATGCTCTGATACCACTGTAATGTTCCCACTAACGATACCTGTGATACTTGCCTTGTAAAAAAACTACTACAAGAGACTTCCTTTGATGAATTATTGATTACTCCAATGAGTTATGATACTTTTGGAATGCTCAATTTATGTAGATGATAAAATGAATAAATATATATAATATTACTATGTGAGGAACAACATATATGGGTTTAATTGAGCAATTGAATACATGTTGACTGAGTTGGTCTTTGCATGCACTTAGTGTAATTCAAAATAATGAGACTATCTATGTTATGCTTGATATGATAACCTATGTATATCATTTAAGTAATTGTATTTTTATATCTGATGTGAATATTTCTTATGGCAATATTAATTTTGTCTTTGAAGGGATAATTATATTCCTACAATCAGATTGGTGATTCAGGAAAGTACTCAATCTTAGCAGAGCCAAGCAATAGGAAATGGGAATAAGTAATATTTGTTATTCTATTCGACTATAATTTGTCTTTCTGATCTTCCTCATCTTGTTTTCTTTCCTGAACAGTAATCTATAAGTAAATGCATGTATAGATTGATATCTGGTTCCAAATTGGTGGAATATTTTCCTTTATATATATATATA
>MU224074.1:1810134-1824772 GCA_018584345.1 Thuja plicata | reverse complement strand
GACCAGGAACTCGTAATGCCCATAGTGGCAGCGGAAGGCTGTTTTCTCCACATCTTTTCCTCTCATACGGATTTGATGATACCCAGATCGGAAATCTATTTTCGAAAAATAGATTGCATCATGCAGTTCATCCAGCAGCTCGTCGATCCTGGGAATAGGGTACCTGTTCTTGATGGTTTTCTTATTTAATGCACAGTAGTCCACACACATCCTTAGAGTTCCGTCCTTCTTGACCAGTACGATGGATGATGCAAAAGGGCTAGAACTGGGCCTGATACATTCCTTGTCGATAAGTTCCTGTATTGTCTTTTCAATCTCACCCTTAAACCTTTTAGGATGGTGGTACGGTGTGGTGATAACAGGTTTGACGCCAGCCTCCATCTCGATAGTGTGTTCAAACCCACGGTGCGGCGGTACGCCTGGTGGTACGTCAACAAAGACTAATTGATGCTTATCCAACACACTCTGAAGTTCCTCATCCTGATAGAAGGTAGGCTGTCCATGTATAGATTCTGATGAGATAAAAAAGTGTGCGGCCCAAACCATATCGTTGTCCCTGAGGATGGCCTCCATCCGTCGGGCAGAAATTTCCCTGAGTCCTCCATTCGACATTCCCCTCAGAACAACCTTCTTGCCATCCACCTCGAATGAAAATTCCATCCGTTTGAAATTCTATGTGTATTCATCCAAGGTTTTCATCCTTTGGATGCCGAGGATGACTTCCATGTCGTCCAAATCAACTACGAAGAAGTCATCAGTAACCGTGTGGTTACCCATAGTGATGCTCAGCTGTGGGACCAGATGGGTGCAAGACAAAATGTTTCCTCTTGCCACCTTGACGTTGAATCCTTGATGTGCTTCTGTTTGTAAACCCCTTCGTTTGACTAGTGAGGAGTTCATGAAGTTGAGGGTAGCCCCCTATCTAGCATGACCATAACCCTCTGTCCCTAGAGAGTACCCCATACCCGGAAGATAGTGCATCTCGGAGTTCCAGCTAAGGAAGCAATGGAGCTGCCTCTTTTCAACAATGTGGCAATTCTTTCCACACGGTTTGGGTTAACCTCTTGGGTGGCTGGCTGTTCGTCTTCCTCAACTTCCGGTGCATATTCTTCCTCTTCATCATCTGACATTACTTCAATATAGTGGATTTTCCCCTTGCCTAAACAATGATGCGCATGTCCCCATGGCTCCCTACAATTGAAGCACAACTTTCTCCTTCTGAGCTCCCGTCGGGTAGCCTCATCTAGTAGAGGTCCCTTTGGCGGAGGTCTGTTGTCCTTTTCTTTGGGAATAAGGGGTGGTTTGGACTGTGCATAACTCTTGGAGGAGGAAGAGGAAGATGTTGACATGTTGCGTGCCTTCTTGATTGCCTATGTGAGTGTAATGGGATTGAATCCCTTCACCCAACCTCTCAAAGGTTTTTCCAACCCATCCATGAATAGCACGACCAATCATCTCTCCGAAATATCAGTTACTAGGACTGATAATCTTTGAAATTTTGTAATGAAACTATCCACTGTACTCGTTTGTTTCAACTGAGCCAAATCTTTGAAATTAAGCTCTGGATCTCTTCCATCAAAACGATCCATTAATCTCTCAGTGAAATTAGCATAGGAGGTTATCTGATCGTGGCCCAGAGTGACCATGCCATGATGCCACCATTCGTGAGCTAACCCTTCCAGATGTAGGGCCGCAAATTTTATAGCTTTGTCCTCTGGCATAGGGTTGAGTTGGAAATAGGTGTCGGCCTTTTGCACCCATGCCCTAGTTGTGGTGGAACCAGAACCATCAAAAGTTGACAAATTAACTTTACCAATCTTTCTCCTAAGGTCGTCGTTATAGTAGCCACCCCGATTGTTGCAACCTGAATATCTCATTCTCAGATCTACATAATCCTTGTAGGTTATATCCCCTTCCAGATTTGCATTCTTCCAGTCCTTACAAAGTTGATCTTGCATATCTTGGAATGTTGGTTGTTCTCTATGTTGTGTTTCCGTTCGAGGAGGGAAGGTGGGCATCGACGGTCACGAGCGTGTTGGTTCGGAGTTTTCCCTACCTGAAACAGAATTGTCACTTTGCCCATTTTGTTCTGTGGATGCTTTGCCTTCAGCCAATTTTCATAATGTCTCCTCCATGAGTCGCTAAGTGTCATTGATCTGCACTTGGTTTCTGGAGAGCTCTCTTAGCAATGTCATGACTTGAGCGGCAAGATCCTGTTGATCTTCCATTCTATCAACCAAATGATATCTTCTTCTTCTCCTGGTATATACTTGCATTCACAACCCACAAGCTGGCAGAATCACCAGCTTTGATACCACTGTAATGTTCCGAGTCCCCTGGCACATTGATGTTGAAGTTCCTAACTCCTGGCGCCTGAAACTGTAGGCCGTACGGTTGGGATAGAAGGTCGTATGGTAGCTGGGAGGCGGTACGGTAGGGAGAGGTGTGGCCGTACGGTGGCTGGGTGTGGCTGTATGGTAGGAGCTGGGTGGCCGTATGGTGCAACAGAGAGGTCGTACGGTGATGGCAGGGAGGCCGTACGGTGACGGTTGGAAGGTGTTAGATGATGTCTAGAGGGAGATGCCTGCGGGGTATGAAATGTGCCTTCAGACCAGAATGAAGTAAGGAACTAATACAATCCACAATGACATATCAAATCAATATTTGTGAGGAGAGATAATAATAATCAATGGATAGTACTTCAGATTCGCCAGATTCGAACAGAGAGCAGGCAGAGTAGGGTGAGGGTTGAATCCCAGCGAAACTGCATATACCACTAGGGAGGGTCTTTCACCTCCGAAATGGCAGACAATAGAATTCCAGCAGGAATTCACAATTACAAGCAAAATATCAAAACTCAACATGAGAAATACATCCTACACGCCGGTCATAAATACCTGCCGGACAAACTTCGGAGGTGTACAAATAAAGCCGAGACGGCAACACTAACACCTACGCTAAAATAAGATGGGTCTGGGATAAGCAATTGACCGGAACCCAAATACAAGTTTATTTAATTTATTTAATTACGGGGACATTGCAATGAGACTTGATATTCCTGGTCAGACCATATCTCTGATATCACAGTAATGTGATATCAAAATAAAACTTTCACAATTAACTTTGTGTTGCTCTCTTGGATGGATTTTATCCTCCCTAGCTAAGAGGGAGTGTTGATGTTTTGTAGCTTCTATCGGATAAATCCTATGAGACTATTGAAAAAATATATATATATATATTTTATTATGTGAGATATAATATATATAGATATATATCTAAAATAGTATTAGGAGAAATTAATATAATAACGATTCAGAGATATAACATGTGTGTGTGTGTAGATATATATATATATATATATATATATAATTATGTAGTTACATAATCAATTATCATTATATTAATCTCGTAATAATGAATAGACATGTCCCTTCATGGGACATGTCTCTCCTAGCCTCATTCTCAATATAAATGAAAGAGAGGTTGCTGCATTTGGAAAACACATACAACATAGAGTGCTATTACATTTGTAGTGATCCTAAAACTTAACACCATCTTTCAATGCATGAAAGAACACCTCCCATGACCTCCTTATCAACGCTAAATGTATCAAAGAAGTAAAACTTTTGGTTCAGGTAGTAGGCCAAGGCATGTATTGATTGGTGGAGTTGGTTTGTCCATTTGTGATCAATGAAGTGCCAAATGATTTCACATTTATCATCCCATCATAGTAATACAAAATGGTCTCTTTGGTCTTATCTATGGCCTCATGGAGGAAACCCATTGACATGTCTCCATCCACATGTGATGGCCCCATCTTTAACCTAGAACTTTATAGCAATAAAACACTTATGTGGTCAAGGGACGACAAACCTTGAGCACCTACATATGGTTAGAAGATAGTTAGTAGTTAGTTGTACATAGCAAGTGAGAATTCAAGTAGATAGTTTGAGTTAATAAGTATCTAGTGTGTCAGGGAAAATTGTGAAGTTTTATAAATAAGACGATTTTCCTAGTTAGCATGTGGTTTAAGGAGCCAGGATCTAGGAGGACAACTATCTCGATCAAGCACTATCAAGCTCACAAGTTATCAAGAATGACAATCTTAAGGACAACCACCTAATCAACATGTAAATTATGATTCTACTATGCAATCAGAATGATGAATAGTAAATCCATAATTAGTCATGTTGATAAGATGACATCCTATGCCAATCATTACCAGAGCAACTAGGGAGAAGCATGGTGCTAAATGAAGATATAGACCATAATAATACATCGACACCTTCATTGCAACAATCACCATGCAATGAAGATAAAGGATAACAATCATCATGACAATTGTTGTGAATTGTAGAAACCCTGATCCAGAATCAATACCATCAACAAAGTCAAATAATATCATCATTGAATCTTTATCTCTTTTATATATATCCTATTTGGATCGCTCAATTTGAGCATTTGGCCTAGTGTCAATAATCAGTTGCATGGAGAAAAAATGCAATATCAGAGAGAGCACCACCATTGTTGCAAGCACATCAAGATAAATCAGAAACAACATCACCTACCATTGTTGCAAGCATATCAAGTTAGATGAAAAATACCACCTTATCTCTATAAGCGATACACTTATATTTGCACATCTATATTGTTATAAAAGAAACAATTACTGATCAACATAGCATATTTTCCATTGTCATATCAGAGAAGGCTAATATCATTTAACAAGAATACATTTTGATATATAGACCAAATTATTTTGCATATATCTAGTTGGTTGAATTAGAGATTGCAATGATATTGTCTCGTATATCCTATCTATTGTTTAGCATAAACATAAAAAAGTGGTATTATAGATTATTATTCTTAGTGTTATTTGAGACTTTTGAGGAAAGAAGTCTCTTGCAATTGATCTTTGCAAGTTAATTGTCCCAATTTATAAGTTCTAACAAAAGGGGGCATTACGCACCATACGGAGAACCTTGACCAAATTGTTACCTAAAACTTTGAAAACAAAATTGAAATTATTATAAAGACAACCCCTTAAAAATAAAAAGAACAAGTAGATAATTTTGTATAAAGTTCATCTTTGTATTTGTTAGTAACCTTGACCAACATTTCTCTGTTTTTTATGAATAAGTCAAAAAAATGTTCTTGCATTTTTCTCCCCTTCAACTTTTTTGGAAAGTGGAGACTACAACCGAGCATCAAACACAATCATTTGTTTGAGATTAGGAATTGTGGCAAGAATGAGTTGTAAAGTGAGGAAATGGCTAGCCAATTGTGTTACTCTTGGTTGTACAAGCTCCTTGCCATTTGTGTGCTTTCTCATCAAAGATAGAACCCAAAGATGGTTATAGATAAATTTGGTAACCTATTTAGCATCTTCAACACACTCTTGACCCATCCAATCTATACAACCTTTCATACGAATTTCCTTGGCCTAGAGCATAGCAAATGATCAGTTTGTATCGCTGTTCCCTATTTGGACATGTCTAGTGCCTCTGGTGTTGGCGTGAAATAAATAGGAGTTATTCTTCAACGCAAGTATATAGGCCTTGCCAGTGCCTCCCAAATCCTCTTAAGACTGACTGCTATCTTCTTACTTGAGTCGACTTGGAACTTATTGAAGGCATTTCTATTGGTCAGCAAACACTCAATAGTTGGGAATCATAAGCAAATATCAGAGAAGAACCAAAGGAATTTTCATGGCTTCAGAGCACAAATATTGAAGAATAACATCTGCAATTTTTTGAAGTCCATAAGACCATAATATCTCTAAGTAGGTCGAGTCTTTGTTTTGGTGGGCAGAACCTTTATAGATAATATCCTTATTGCTGGGTAGATAGGAGAACTATATCACTGAATAAGGATAACCAAACAAAGCACATTGTTTTTGAGGAAATCCGACAACATTAGTAACAAGGAGGCTGCACATATTCCACCCTTAAGATGACAACACAGGACTATGATGGTGTCTTAAGGAAAATAAGAACAAGGATGAACACATTCATGACCAAGGAGATGTCATTTAAACAACAATGTACATGCAATCCAAGACAAAGAGGACAGATTTTCTGAGGCAAGAAAGAGATATTTATAAAAATGGTATCTTGCAACAAGTTTAAAGGGATTCTCTTGAGGGATGCATGATTGAAGGAGGAAGAGATATTTGCTTAAAGATTTCTACCTCCAAAAATAGAGGAGATATTTAATAAAGATAACATTTTTGAGAGGGCAAGGAGGCTAAGAATAAACACTTTCCCTATTGCTAGGAAAAAGTGGAGTCCTACTCAAGTATTACACACATTTTATCACTAAGAAGAGATCATTCATAAAAGATGCATAGTTTCAACTTCAAGCAAGGAATAGGTCCTAACCACATAACACATGTACTCGCATGGAGTTTTATTCTATCAAAGATTAGACATCAAGTTATGAAAGATGCAACTCATCAAAGGAAATGTGAATCCTTGGAAAATAAATGTTTGGAAAAAACTATTCTTGCCCCCTAAGTGTACAGACAAGAATAATTAAGCTATTATGTTGCTCATCATGTATGTTTGCACCTGAAATTGCACCACCATGAATGACAGTAAGCCCCCAAAGATATGCTACCAATGTCACATAGTAAGGAGAAACATAATAGGTACTTGAATATTATTTAGAATGATCATGACAAAGGTACCACTTATTAACACTTGTTACTTGAATGATTTTATAATCAATGAATTGTTGAATTTTAATGTGCAAAGCATGACATTGATTAGTAGAGTGATCATGGAGTTGATGATACAAATAAGAAGGAAAATTCTCAAGGTATTATCTAAGTTTGTTTCTTTATTTGGGTTAGGTAATCAACTTGGCATGAAAAAGGTTAGACAAAATGCTATCTTGTTGTAATAATAAGTTTGAAGTAGAAAAGATAGATGTACTAGACAATGGCGGAGAGGATATCGAAAAAGGAGGAGTTTTGAAACCTAGACCCTCCTTGGGAAAGTGTGACATAGATTTGTCACGTTCCTTCATACTTCGTTGCAAACATCCTAAACCGTGTTCATTTTTAGAAAGGATTTTGTAACCAACTCATAATGCTTTTCCAAATCTAATGTATGAGTTTGAGTGAGTGTTGAAATATCAGGAGGAGAGGGTTGAACACGTGACACACTAGGCCTATTCAAGGCTTCATTTTTAAATCCAGGAACTCTATATTCTCCCATGAAATAAGGTGTAAAGCATAAATTTGTTTCTGAGAGTAAATCTTAAGGAGTAGGAGATGGTGTGTCAATTTTTGTTGATGAAGGAATAGAAGAATATAAAAAAGATTTGAATCCAAGATCAGTTCACAAATTATTTTTGAGTCTCTATCACCTTTTATGCTATACATGTGATTATTATATATGAAATTGAGTTTACAATGAAGAGTGGAAGGTACTTCTTGCATAGAATGAATCCAATGTCTTCCTAAAAGGTCATAAGTAAGAGTATCATGCATGACAGGAAAGGCATAGGTAAAATGGCAGGGCCTACCCTTATAGGTGAGGTGATTGTACCTAAGGATTCTCTAGTAGTGTTGTCGAAGCCACTGATAGAGAGCGTACCAGGTTGAATAAGCTTGGGATCTACCTTGATTTTATGCAACAAGTCTATACCACGTAAATTTTGGCCTGATCCACTGTCGAATAAAGTTTATCTTATTGCATTAGCATTGATAAGCACCACATTCATAATAGGCTCATATTGGTTCTGAATCTCTACAAAGGGCAACTCATGTTGGGAAAACACAATATTAACCTTGGTTATATGCATACTTTCTAACAAGGTTGCCACATCATTAGGTCTCATAGGAGGAGGAACAATAATCTTTTGTAACACATCATGAAACATATCATGGTGTGTAGGTGAAGTTTGAATCAAATCCCAAATGGATATCTTATCAGGAGTAACATGAAGCTATTCAATAAGATCATAATCCTTACTAACTTCTTGTGAAGGATGAGTGGGGAGGGAGGTAGAAAAGGTTGAGAAGGGGGAGAACATTTGGGTCTTGCTTGTTGTTTTGAGTGTTATATGTGTGAGCAATTTCATAATAATCATGTTGTTTAGCACCTTTTACAACAATCACTAGTTTGTTTTGAGGTTGAGGGATATCTTGACAAAGGTGAACCAAAATTTAGGCTTCTCACTACACAACACATGGACACCATTGACTTCATTAAGTTGTTTTTTCTCCAAGGTTTCATCTCTGGAAGGGAGAACATCAAGGAAAGTTTTAATGTTAACCACCTCTTCTTCCAAGATATCCTCATAAGGAGGACAAGCTTTAGGAGAGGGATTACTAATATCCATCAATTCTTCATCTCTAGACGAGATGTCATTTAGGTGTAACAAAGGTAAAGTGACATTATGAAAGTTATAATATCATCCTCTTGTTCCAAAATATCAGAACCTAACATGATCAGGCATGAAAGGCCAGAAGCACCGGAATGAGGCCTCGGTGAGCATGAAATTGTATAGGGACATAATTTACGAAGCTACACTTTGACATGTAATATCCTTTTAATTTCCTAATATATTATATTTTAGGCTTGTAATTTACTTTTCTCCCATATTTAATTAAGAATTTGCAGTGGATTTAAATATGATTATTATTAGAGAATATAATTTACAAGATGTGATACTATTAAAATAGATATGAATGGCTAATACAAAAAATTGCTTGTGACAATTTATTAATAATTCCAAAGTATGTAATTAACTGGGAAAATTGAAAACACAACTATATGTTTCAATCAAATTAACATTATGATCAATTTTTAGTATCTTTTGATAGTAATGGTTTTCAATACTTATTTGAATTAGAGCACTTGGAATGATCATTCTTGCTCTAAGAAGATTTCAATGGTATTGAACCTCATGGTAGACTCTGGAGAACTTATGTAAAAACATTGAATGTGCATACATGCAATATGCAAAAGCACCAAAGCCTTGGCGAGGACAATACCAAGTATACAATGTACCCTGTTTTGGACACACTCTTTGGGCTCCCTTGTCCAAGTGCCCATAGCCCACCATACCTCCTCCTCCTCCTCTTCTTTAAGCAATCTCTCTGTCCCTTCTCCAAGTCTCACATGAATGCTTTATATAACCTTTTAAATGGTGGTTTCTAAACCATCACACCTTTCAAAAAGTTTTTAATAATTATTTAGATAAATAATTACTTCTCTCCCCTTTTTAAATAATTTTTATAAATATTCTTTATTAATATCTTCTTTAACCAAATGATCATAACATTGTCCTTTTATCCCCCTTCTAATTTTATAAAATTATTTCATCACTTTATTTTCTCTTAGGAAAAAACTCACATAACAAGACCTTGTATCTTTTATCCAAAATAAAATAAATAAATAAATAAATAAATAAATATATATATATATATATATATATATATATATATATATATATATATATATAAAATAATANTATATATATATATATATATATATATATATATATATATATATATAAAATAATCCAAAATGTTAGACCAAATAATATAATCATAATCTACATAAGAAACAAAAATAATGAAAGTGAAGCATTATTAAAGGTTCAAACCATCCAAAATATAGTCAAACATCTAGATGACAGTTTAAAACATTATTGGTATACTATTGTATCAAAATCTATGGGAAGCAAGGCACGTATGTGTATGGGTTTTACATTGCCTATAATTTGATTTCTTAGTTTCTTTGTTCATAAGCTCTAAAAAAACCTTTGTATGTGTTTGTAAACATTTTACTTTTTACGTAATATTTAATTATATAAATTTATTTAGAAATATTTAATATAAGAAGTTGAAATTCTTGCAATCTTAATTTTTGAAATTTTATATGAAAAATTTGTTTGTTCTTTTATGTATTTATACTTTAATTTACTTCAGAGTATTATTCAATGTATTTTATTTTTTTAATGATAATATCTATTCTAATGAATTATCTTTGATTTGTATTTGTTTCTTTTTCTTTTATATATTAAACCTAAATTAGAATAGATTAGAAGCCAATCTTATGATTCTATAAATTATTTTGTAAGATAAATCTAAATATTACCAATCTCTTTTTCTATAATTGTTGTGTTGGTGTAATTAAATATCTACTAATTACACTTTACTTAAGCTTACTTAGGATAATGCATTGCATAGTAGTTTGCATATGAGACACCTATGAGTTTGCAACTATATTTGTACATGATGTAGAAGAAATTCCACTTTAGGTGGAGATAGTTGTTATCACATTCCACTTTACGTGTGAGATTTACCTTTAGTGCACTTATCACATTATCCTTCTCCACATGTTGCACATACTTCATTGCATAATGGAGGATGATCCACCTTGTGTGGGTGATAACTTATCTACTCCTTATCATAGTCTCTTATTGCCTTGCCGATATAAGAAGACACTTCTACATTGTAAATAGTTCCAATTGAATCAATGAATCCATCAGTTATGATATTGTAATCCATGTAATGTCCATTATCAATAATATCATTCTTGCATCTTAATGCAATTGACTTGCCATTCTCTTGTGAAAGTTATCTTGGTCTTTCATTTGATCCTGAAACTCTAATATGGTATTAGAGCACTCAAGGTGTGAAGACTCCTCCTCAAGAAGTGTGATTTTGGCTTAATTCGTTTGTGGGTGCAGGACAAGGCTATTTGGACATCATCATTGAATCTGGAAGGTTATTCTGACGAATTTTGACTATAGATACACCTATATTCAGGTAAAATTGTTTCAGTGGCAAATTTTTTTAGTCAGAGGACCATTTGGCCTCTCCCCAATTTGCAGAGATCACAAAATTTTATTTCCTACATTCTTTATTCGGATCTAGGCAAATATTATTAGAATATTTCATTCTGTAGTTGGATATGGCCCTTTAAGGGATTTAGAAGGTTTAATTACAAAATTGTTTGAGCAGTTTTATTAGATCTGGGTAATTTATAATTCTGGACAGACAATTTTTGCACCTTTATTGTCAGATCTAAGAAAAAAAATATTGTTTGGAGGCTTGTACAATTTGTGTTCCAGGCATATGTTGTTTTGCAAATCAAACATTGTAATTGTAGGTCTGACGACATCTCAAAATTACTGACTTGCACATCAAATTGGTTGTGAAGCAAATTCTTTCCTCACCATAGATCTGTTGAGGGTGGCATTGTATTTTATTTGGCAGCCTCCTTGTTTTCTGGATCGGGCTATATTGGTATAGAGGAAATCGACATCTAATTGGTTTAGTACATTATTGATGAACGTATCTCTTCATTTCATGACAGGTTCATCGACCACTTCATAGTTTGCTAAATCTTTGTCACTCCTTTATACCTGTGTGAAATCTTAGCCAGCTCGTGCATTGCACAGAGGTCACAGATCCATATTTGGAGGTTTGAAATTGGTCTTCATTGCGCAGTGCAAATTTGACATCTTAGTTTTTGGTTCGGGTTTCATCGACTCTTTGTATTCACCTTTGGTAGATCGAAGGTGCATAGTAGCTTTTGTGTATTGACCTGCCCATGTTTTTCCAGAACTGGAAGCGCATTTGGCACATTCATTGGCTCGAATGGCTTGTATTGGCCAGCGCTTTGTTTGGTATATATTCCCTGCAGACGACTTCATATTGGGAGTTGGCAGTCGACATGCCATATTTGCATTAAGATTTGGTTTATTTCTGAAGTCCATGTTCATTCATGTAGATGGTGTTTTCACCAGATCGAGTTGTATATGGTTCCTTTCTTTTTGAGGCTATTAGTTCTATTTTGTTGATTTGATAGGAGGATTTGACACAACACATTGTTGGGAGTTGCTATCTTGTACGATGTTGTTATGAGTTCAAGAGGGTCCATTGGGTCACATTGTAGTATAAAGTTATTAGCGGTCAACTTTATTTTATCTCGGTGCATATTTTTTCAGATTGGCAGTATTTTGTCTGAGATTGGGCTCATTGGCATTTGAATTGGCACACAGTGTGATTGGCATTGTGGATTCTATTCGCTCGATGAGTTTCATTGCTGAAGGTGATTTTGTAGCTGTAAGTTGTCAGTCTTTTGATGATTTAGAGGTGGTAACTGCGTTGTTAGCACCCACCAATATTTTCCCCTCTACACATTGAGTGGTCACTTGGGTGACCAGGAGCCTGCCAATATTCAGCCCCTTATATGCCTCAAAGTGGGCTGATTTTTCTTTTGCTCATAACTTGGGCAAATAGAGGCAAAATTTAGCAAACAAGATATCGATGGAAAGCTCTTTTCGTCAACTTCACATTGGTGCAAGTATCTTTTAATAATTTTGCATTTTAGTACTGATTTTTTACACTTGAAGATAAATCTTAGTTTGCACAATATCAATTTGTTGATCTCAATTTGTAATGTGAGAAGTGTATCATTGATGTAATCATGGGATATGGAGCACATCCTGGTGTAATAACTCTGACTAAGATTAATTATGAGTCATGGGCAAAATGAATCATCACATATTGTAGATGGCTTAATCTCTTGCCTCATCTTTATGGTCTCATTCCTGAGCCAAAGACACATTGGAAGAAAATAGTTTGGGAAGATAAGATTGGTCATATTAGAGGATTGATTGATTTGGGTCTCGGTTTAAATTTTGGCCATGATATCTACTTCAAGTTCATGTGTATTCCATGCCCATGCACAATTTTGGCAATTGTTTGGGAGCATTTTGGAGATCCACATGTTCCTCCATTCCCAGATGATCCTGTTGTAGATTATCTCCTTCCATTTGATGATGCAGATAACATTCCCTATAATGTTGAAACCTTAGAGGAGATTGAATATAATGTAGCATTGGAGAGTAAGGATGATCCAATGACTCCACCTGCAACTCCTACTTCTCCAGATGAGATCACACATTCATCTCTTGTTGGTGATTCCAGTGAGTCATTGCAAGAGATATCCATTTGTCTTCTTGATTGGGATTCCTACTTGCCAGACATTGGGGCATTGTTTGTAGTTTTACATTTCAGATTTGGGAGACACATTTGAGGGGATTTCTCCTCTTTGATTACAACTTCATCGCAGTTGAAGAATCTTCTTCACCTTGTTTGGAGATTGACATTCACGAGTCTCTTCCTTCACTTGATATGTCACATTGCTTGGTTCAGGTTGATCATGCTTTTATGTGATGGATTCTTCAAGCTTGGAGATTACTATTCAGTTTTTAGAGACATCATTCATATTTGATGCTAGTTGTGGCAACAAATTTATCACTTCATCTTTGTCTTTGGAGCTTGTTCACAATCAGTTTCCATTAGTTTCTTGCTTGTCACCTTTTATTATGATTGGGAATGTTCCTGATTGGTTTGTGGCATCTTCATCATCCAAGGACATGGTGACAACATGAGCAAAGTTTAGATACAACAACATCATACTACATTTGGATTCTACTTCCTAATTCCTATCTAGAATGGGAACCATTCCTGCATTGTACTTGGTCTATCTTCTTCCCAAGGGGAGAAATATTGTTTGAAGGCATTGAACTATGTTTTGTCTTCAAACGCTCACCATTTTTGTAGGACATTATCCATTATGGGGGCCCCAGTTGTCTCCTTTCCTTCCTATGGAGGGTAACTGATTGTATATACATGATGTATGTAGTCCTTGGGAGGTCTTGAGTCCATCCATGCATCTTATGTGTTTTCACCTCTCTTTTTGGAGGGGAGTTTTGTCCCATGTGGTTTTCTCCTTTTCTCCACTTCATGAAAGATTTCATTGCATTGCATTGCATTTGCATATTGTACATGGATACCTAACATGGCCTAGTAGTCGGGATCCGTCTTGCATTGTAAGTTTAAGTGCATTCCCCTAAATTGCAATTAAGTGGGGGGTGTTGGTGTAATTAAATATTCACTAATTACACTTTACTTAAGCTTACTTAGGATAATGCATTGCATAGTAGTTTGCAAATGAGACACATTAGAAGCCAATCTTATGATCTTATATACTATTTTGTAAGATAAGTCTAAATATTACCAATCTCTTTTTCTATAATTATTGTAGTGATAGGTGTAATTCTACAATGACAACAAGTTTTGGTTAAGTTTTTTCATGTTTATTATTTCGTTGTTTGAAAAGACAAATTCTACAGTGACAACAAGTTACCATGTGCTCTTTTAGGGATATGATGAATCATTGGAATGCAATAATATGTAGGTTGACATACTTTTTGTATTGTTAGGTGACGTTTTAAATTGTTTGATTGGATTTGCACTTGCAATTTAGTCATCAGAATGAGAAATCTTGTGGAGCTTTCAACTTAGTGTGCGTGGGATAATGGGTACCTGTTAGAAAACCACAAACACTTCAATAGATCATTGTTTTAGTAACTTAGGGTTAGTAAAAGCATGAAAACACACTAAACCCTCTAAAGGCGACCTATTGCCTTCTAATCTAGGAAGAGTATGAACACCAATATATAAGCCCTCAGGATATATTGATGAAACAGTGACCAATACAACCTAAATATGAAGGATTTTATTAAAATGAGCTTGGATGGTGAAATAAGCATGCAAACTAGTTATGAAACATGAAATGAATCTAACAATTAGTATTTGCTATGA
>MU224074.1:1793504-1809540 GCA_018584345.1 Thuja plicata | reverse complement strand
CATGTTTGGTTTGGATTTGATCTGATTGGTCGATATTGATTTGAATTGTATGGCTACAATAGATAATATAAATCAGTGATAAAAATCACCTAGGACATTAAATTGATTAAAAGAATTATGCCAAACAGTAACAGGGTCGTTTGGACATAACTCGAGGGGTATGATCACACTTAGGGCAAATAGGGTCCATAGTTGCGACAGACCGAAATTAGGTGGTTACACTTAGAACCACATGTATTCAACGTAGAGCAAGCTTAGGGTTGGTCAAATCCTATGTTAACTAGACCTATCAAGTAGTATCAACTTTAGGCAAAAACGAGAGAAATAAGGTAAACATGTAGGAAAGGGATTGAGGAAAGATAAAACAAAACACAGTTTGCTTCGATAAAATGTTTAACCTTTTACGTCAAGGAATAGCACAAGATATCCTACCATTTTATAACTTGCATCAATAAGCATCATTTGCTCATCTGCAAAAGCCAAGAAATGCAATAATGCAAATAGATTGGACCATACACATAAACTAGCACCAAGAGTAAAAGAGAAATAAGTACAAGACCTTCATTAAATGCATCAAAGAAATACATAGTTGCACATCACATCAAAGGCAAGATGATGTCGTGTAAACAGTGTCATTACCTAACTAGTTAGTTGTTAGCACTTTCTAGATTGACCTATTAATACATAAGCTTGAGTTTACTCAGGGGTTTCACATCATCTAGTTGAGATATGTGTACTCACTTAGTGAGAGACCTAATGCATGTAAGCCACTTGCACACACACTTGGGAGCACACTTGACAAGTGTGCTCCCAAGTGTCCCATCCTTGAGGGTTAGTTAGTTGTTATATCCAACTAGTCTACCTCATCTAGCTTGCCTATATATACAAGCTTCTATTTAGATTTTAGTTAGCTCTTTGATAATATTTATTTGGCTTTTTGTGGGCTAATAGTTTGTGGTCTGGCCTTTGCTTTCAGATTATGGCTTATCCCAACATGGTATCAGAGCTATGCTAGCAAAACCCTTCTAAATATTGCAGCTAGCCTCATCAAGAGTTCTTAGATTTTTCTGAGTGATTACTGGTTTGATTGTGTGGATTTTCATGCTTATCCTTGTTTGCCAAAAGGCGTTTTGATCTATTTTGACACATTGCCCACTTATGCCAATTTTGGTACATATTAGAGATTTTGGGTGCACATGTTTAGTTTTTTATTAAGTAACAATCAAGTAATGAAGGAGCCCCGAAACCCTTTACAAACAAATTTTAGAGGGATCTGGAACTCGAAGTAAAAGCTGCAAAAGAAGGAGCATAGGTAAACAATGGCCCAACAAACAACAAACCATCCGCCATCCTACATTAGATAGACAAACTAAGAGTAGGCTGATCTGACAAAGGTCATAGCCTCAAGAGACAGAGAGTTTTAGAAGGTTCCCTAATCCTTGGCACAAGAAAACAAGGGTTTTACCAGGCTCCCCAAACCTAAGATGTGGGTTTTAACAAGGCTCTCATAACCTTATTGGGTTTTATTATGGACCCCAAAACCAACCAGCTGCAGGTCGCAGGGACTTCCCAATAGATCAACATCCCCCAGCAAAACTCCCCTACACCTCAATAGGAAGGGATCCCACCTCCATAGGAATAGCTAAAGAAGAGTCACACCCACTGGAAAACTACTTTAAAACCAACCCCTCCTCCAAGCGATATGTTTTGTTGTACATTGACTTTGATGGCGGTTAAGTGTTGCAGCGGCATTACAATGCTTATGTTGAACATTCTATTCACTGCTTATTTTATTCCCTGTTTCAAGCAGTCCAAACTATAATTGTTTAAAGAGAGTGTGTGTATGTGGGATTTATCTCGTGCTACTAAGGAGGACATGAAGTTAGCGTTGCTTTGCAAGCAAATCCACAAGGAAGACATCATAGCACTGTAGATGAGGGTTTGGTTGTTGATATAGCTGTGAAAACTCTTTTGGAGGTTGAAATTCATTGCATAAGCTCTGAATACCTTTGTGGAGGGGCGTGGAAACTTTGTTACAAAGCTCAAATTAGTGTGTAGCAAGTTTTGTTTCAATCTCTCTCTCCCAATTGCACTATTCTCCATCCATTCTTCCTTGTGCCTGAAAAATTACCATTGCATCTATTTAACCCTACACCATGCATACTCTGTTACAATAGCTCAACACATTGGAAGGGATAGTATAGCCACGTTTCAGTGATATTTGAACCTGCTAGCCTCATTTTAACAAGTTAATTGAAGGTGTCTATGAAAACAGCATGTGTGCTACTGAAAGTGATGGTTTCTCCAATCAAGGCTTGCATTAACCTCTCTTAACATGCTGCCATAGAGGCACATTTATTTCCCCAATAATCACGTGCCACTTATCTACTAGCAATAAGCGTTGTAGCTACAACCCATGCCTTTGAAGACATGGGTTGTAGCTGGAAGCATGAATGCTGTTGTGTGTAATTTGTTTCTATACATAATAACAAACAATAAATCCTTTTTCAATTGCCACATATTCATTTTTCATTTTGATAGAGTCACATGCCTCTTTATTTGCAACAACCAACAACTCACAATGTCTCTCTCTAGCTCCTACAAAAATCCTCAATTGCGCCTCTTTCTGCATGTATTCTCACACAATGGGAAAGCACAAATGTTGGGGACCCATCTCTAAGAGCCACGTGCCTCCATCCAATTGCACAAGGTCTTTGGATTCTTTGATAATTTTGTGCTATTGCTACTCGATCTATCTCCAATGCACTCCACACCAACAAGAATTCCAACAGCCTCAACCTGTGGTTTATTTTTGCATCAAAGAAAATCATCTGGAAGGCATTTGAGTGAAAGGAGGCAAGAATATCACCTGTATTCTGTGCAATTTTCATTTGATTTGTATGTTTGAGTAGACTTCTCACGCATTGGCTTTCTCATTCCTCCAGTAACTCAATCAACAAAGTTCCAGCATTGGAGGCATTTAATACCCCCTATTTTAGTTGTATTGCATTCATATTAGCCTTGGATGCTATTTACCATGGTTTTATGTCATCAATTGCTTGTAACAATGACAATACATGTTAATCCATAGAGATTAAGCAATAATTGTCTAGTCATTAAGGGGGGCATTTTTGTTCTTTGTCATAAGTTGCAAATGGGAGGGTATTTTTTAATGTCCAAATTCTCATCAAAAAGCTCTTTTTGAGGCGGTTCCAATGAGTACTTGTATGTTTGGGTTTGATCCCATCTTAGAGCATTTTTAATCATTGAGTGCAGATGTAATCAAAATTATGGCATATAGCGAAAAATTGATTGTTAAATGAATTTTAAAAGGTAGCTTGCAATTGAGCACTGTATTTTGCAAAAGTGCTTGTTTTGACATTCTCTATGCAAAGGACCTTGTTGCATTTTAAAATTGATGCATCAAGGGGGTATTTGAGTCGTGCCTGCGAGCACTTCCATGAGTGGTGTCTTGAACACTTCCATACATTCTTCAGCACTATGTGGGGATGTATAATGTAGTCCATTGACATGCATTGCGATCTCAATGCTTGTTGCTACATGTGAATTTAGAAATCTTCATAGAAAGCATGAGTAATTGCTTGCAACAAAATATGCATACCAATTTTCAGCACTGCGGGTTTAGAAACTAGTGTGACGACGTTCAGTCTTTGGATCATGTGCAAACATTAGAGACAATCTTTTTACTTCTAGCACATTTGGAATGAGAAGTCATCTCGAAAACATTTGTGGTGTTGTTCAACGAGTGTTGATCATCGTCAACATCGAGTGTTGAGCTTCCACAGGCATCACATTATGGGGGGATGAATAGTCTCTCGGTCCTGATAAGTCCTTCCCTCGATGACCTATCTTCTTCACTTGTACATTCATCATTGTATCATTTCTCTTTTTGGAGATGAGTTTTGTTCCCATTGGGTTTCTTCTTTACTTTGCTTAATGAGAAACTTGTACGTGAGTACCTATTGTGACCTTTTCACATCACTGTCCGTTGCGAATGGGGATCCCCTCTTTTCGCTTGCTAGTTTTAGGGCTTTGGCAGTAGAGTGCTAATTCTGAGCTTCAAGGATTGAGGGATGGGCAAATCTTCAAGTCACTGAGGTTGCAAAATAGATAGGTCTTAAGGGTTGAAAGGTAAAAAAAAATGTCAAATCCCAAGGGAAGTTTCCTAAGTGTTGGGATGTTTTGGTTAGTCAACTGGTCTTCATGGTGTATCAGTGCCTTATTTAACTTGTGAGTCTCGACTAAGATGATGAAATCTTGCAAGTAAAGTCTGAAATCCCTATGGAGGTCGATATTCCACTCCTGGTAAGTGAGAAAAATTAAAATTTGAAAATGCCATTAGTCCCTATGGGGATGGATTTTCCAATTTTGGACATAAAGATTGAGGTCAAAACACTAAAAGTCCCTATAGGAAGGAGATATTTTCCACAACAAGTCAATTTGTGATATTGCTATCAGGATTCAACTATGTAGTTTTTGAGTCAAACTCATTGACCCACATTTCAATAAGTTTGTCTCAAAAACTACACAGTTGAATCTTGATAGCAATATCACAGTCCCTATAGGAGTCGTTTTTCCCCTGAGCCAACACTTAGAAAAATTTGGAGGTGAGTTTAAGGGGGAAAGCCCTTATGGACATGGATTTTCCACCAGTTCCTATGACTATGAATTTTCCACTTTGTCCCTATAGAGCCAAAGTTTCCACTTGGTAAAGCTAAGGGCCAAATTTGTCCCCATAGATGAGGAATTTCCACTTGTCCCTTTGGGGGTTGAATTTGCCCGTGAAGATTAAATGAGCAAGTAAAGTGGAATTGCCTTGGGATTAATTTGTCTCTACGCTGGTTTCTCTACGCTGGTCGATTTTCCACCAGCAAAGGGAAGTTTGTTTGATGGCATAGATTGTGATATCCCCGTTTTAGCAGGTGTCTGGGGATATGCTTGTTAGCCCATCATTGCGACCCTCGTGGGCTAATGACTTGATTTGGGGGTCTCTGGTTGAGAACTTACTATTTATAGTAAGTCTATTTCTGTCAGTTTCCATTTATGGCAAGGTATCCGAACAGTTGACTTGATAGAATAGAGCTGTTGGATTGGCTTGGGTGATTATTTTATTAATTAATTTAGCATGACTTAATTAATTATATCACGGAGCTTATTGAATAAGTCAAGTCATTAAGATATTAATGATAAAGTAATTTGACTTTGGGTTGGACATTATAATTGAATGAAGGTTTATATGTGATGTTATAAATTTAAATATTCATATTCCAAAATTGAAAGTTTGGAGTTAAGTGAAAAGTGTCACCTTGAAGTTACTTTTTCGAGCCTTCTTGAAGAAGCTTTGGGTAATTTATATGGTTTCGAATTCCGAAGGAGATTACCATTAATCATTATCTTTTTCTTGACATCTTATGAAATTGCCTGGAGTTTTCGAATGGAGACAAGGGTTAGAGGGTTTGCTGAATGAATTGTGAATTCATGCCAGTTTCATACCACTTTGAATTGGAATTCGATTCCAATGAATTGTGCGCAGATTCACCTTGAACAACATGACAGATTCTTGAGAATTAAAGTATAGTGTTTGACGCCATAGAGGGAGGTTTAAGCTGGAATTGTTAGACGTCACCACAAGGGATTGTATTTAGTTGTTATTTTGGTGTGAATGACTATTAACAGCAGCCGCTGTCTTGTTCTTGAAATGCGGCCAGTAGTGGATTGATTTGAAGGAAAACAATCAGTATAGCAACAGAAGACGCCATCTTTGTCACAACTGTGGCCAGTATTGGATCAGTTGAAGAAGAACAATCAGGTTCCATTTCTTATGAATTATGTTTTGTATTGGTTAAATCTAGCGTTTCAAGCCAGCAATGGTAGAGTGAATTTCGAACTCAATAAGAAACCACAGAGAGTTGGTGTGCTATTTGTTACGTTTTTTAAGTTGGATAAATTTGTTAATTTGCAAATTGTTATTTCATCCTTTTTGAAAATACAAAAAAAAACATATATTTGTGAAAACACAAAAATACAATTTCCAGAATACAAAAAAGTTGTTTGCAGTCGAATTTCAGTGTTAGAGCCAGCTAGGTTCTTTACATAGATAAAGAGGGATAGTATCCGTATACCCATCGATTTTCCACTAGTTGGCGTGGTATGAAACAAGATAATTGTGCAATCTGAAAGTGCCCCTATGAGCATCAAATTTCCACTTGAGTAAATTGGAGAAGAGTAAAAGGACTAATCAAGGACTGGGATTGTCCCTATGGCAATCGATTTTCCCCTTTTGGTGGAATGGAAGCAGACATGATGAAGTCCAAGATGTCCCTATACAAGTCGACTTTCCACTAGAGCATTATTGAAGGAAACTAAAGGGAAAGTGGAATTAGTTTGTCCTTATGATCTGTGATTTTCCACTTCAAAGGACTTAATGAAATTTTTAAAAGGCAAAGTGAAGAATTTAACAAGTCCCTAAGCTGGTTGATTTTCCACATGCATGGTCATAAGAAAGATTGAAAGAAAATGTGAAGGGAAAGCCCTTATATTGATCGAATCTCCTTTAAGAGGCAAAAGGTTTTAGTTCCACATTCGCTGTGGAGATGTGTAGCAGAGGTAAAGTCGCCTTAAATTGCCATCAAACAACAAGGTTTAAATAAAATGCAAGTAGACGATTCAAGTGTGAGGGTCAAAGAAAACCATTGGAAGCTGATAAATAGAAGACAAGTCAAGGAAGAAGATATCAGATCAGAACAACCAGCACTTGAGAAAGGATGAATTGGTGAAGAGGTAGTCAGAGAAAAAATGTTGAAGGCTGATGAAGGCAAGAGGAAATCTGATAAACAATTATCAGCATCAAGAGGGGCGGCAATTCTGAAAATCAGAGAGAAAAAATAAATATCTGAAAAAGAAAAACCCTAGGAGGTTCGAAAATCAGAGCTAGAGCGGCAAATCAGACCAAATTAAAATAGATGCTGTTGGGTTGTGTTGATTTTGGAGCCTTCAAGCTTATATTTATATCCTTTTTACAAAGTGAATGCCAAGGACAGGGCTGGCCAACCCTAAACTAAAAAAATAAAATTTACATGCACAGGAGGTTGGCTTGTTTGGGGGTGTAAATTGCAAAGAAATTCAAATGTTTTAAACTTTAAACCTTCAGTAGGTTGGCTACCTTGGTGTGGGGAATTTTAGATGCAAAAACAAACATAACTAGCCTAGGTCGGCCCTCTTTGGGAGAACAGACACAACCTTTCGTCAATTCCTACTTGAGCCAATAATAAGAGATCAAATGGAGGCTTTCAATTACAATTCCAGAACAAAGCAAATACCATTAGCAGCAGAGCGAAAATCAGAAGCAAGGGCGATTTCCATCGGATGCAAGATGATCTCCAGCGAATAAGGTGAAATCATTTTAGAAACATAAACTACGGGCGAATTTCCAGAGCATAAGGGTGATTTCAAATAAGAAAGGCCAATTCCAAATTAGAGAAGGGAAATTAGATCAGAAGAAAATGCAAAATCCTTAGCCAAGTCTTATTTCCGCCCAGAAAAGCTCATTTGTCCATAAGCATGTCTAAATCCCGACCTAACAAATCCTTAACATCCTCTCATTTCCACCGAATCCTTACACATGCTATTTCTGCCCAGAATTCCCCAAGGGTAAATTTCCACCCTCTTGTTCTTGTGCACATCCAATTTTCCGACATGATGAAGAGGTAAATTTTGAATTGCTTTGTGAAGGTTGACTGTCATCGTAAACAAAATTGAAATTCATGATGAGTACCCTATATGAAAGAGGAAAATAAATCATGTTCAAAGCAAATAAAAATACAAATCCAGAGCGGATAAAGGTGTGAGCTCCAGCAAGTCAGATTAGACCTAAGATTCAAGAACAAGTTCAAATCAAGTGAAGGATGTATTTCCAGGATCAAGGGCAAAATTAGGAGTTATTCCTAGAAAATTTTCAGAGGAAAATGTGAAATCAGATCAATAAGAATCCAATGCAAAAGAAGGCAATCTTAAGTAGATTCTATGCATTTCCAGATGTGTGCCAATTTTAGAAAAGGTTGTAAAGAAAGAAATCTGGTTCCTAATCCAAGTCAAGGAATCCATATTCAAATGCAAGTCCAGTTTAAAAGATTGAAGTTCCAATGCTTGAAAGATTGTTTTCTCATGATAATATTTCGAGTTCTTCAAAAGTCTCTTGCATTTCATAACTTTGATCGAGGATTTTCTTTTTCTTGTAGGAATAACGCTGGTCGAGGAAGGGGATTGATGCTAGGAAGTGGTGAATGAGATGGCGGGGAACAACTAAGAAAGACCTCATTACAGTTTAGTTGATTTGTGTAGTGTGAGACAATTACGAGGCATTTGTTAAAGGTGAATTTCTGCTGTCTGATGTTTTTCATTTTGGGCAAAATTTAAAGATTTATCATTTTTAACAGGATAAGAGTATTATAAAAGCCTGGTCAAGGAAGGGGATTGATACTAGGAAGTGGTGGATGGTGGGGAACAACTAAGAAAGACATCACAACTTCAGCAATACAATCACCGCATTAGGATTAGCGTATGCAAGCTGGAAATGAAGAAAGAAAATTTGAAGATCAATCTTGAAGGAGTCATTTCCAGATCAAGCCTTCATCAAGGAGGGACATGGGGACAAGTTCAAGTTCGAGGACATGAGGAATTCAAAGAGCAAGGAGAATGAACAAGTTCTACAAATGAAGATTCTCATCATCTTGAATTTCCTTCAGAAATCCAAGATTCACATGAAGGAAATTACAATGTAAAGGTTTTGAGCTATCGTAAGGTCAAGCTATCAATTTCAAGAACAATTCAAGGAGAAGATTTCTAAATAAGAGAGGATGGAAAAGTGGAATTGAAACAAGAATTGCTAAATGATGAGGTGGCATCCACTCATCCTCATCCAATAAAATTATTCTAAGTATACATGCCGAAAACACCTTCTAGAAGAAAATCCTACTAGAGGAATTGGCATCTTTAAATTTCTCATAGGCTCTCCCATGATCGATTTTTCTCATTGGCTAAATGGAGAATATTCCATTTTGCTGCATTGCATTTAATGATATGTATTTAATATTTGTAGCAACCCTAATTAGGGCTATGTTGGGGTGATCTTGGCCATTGATTTCAAATCAATCTGGGTTGTTGAATGTAATTGAGACTCCTATATAAATCCCCCTCCTCTCATTTGTAAAGGGAGTTTTTGGAGAATTGTCACTTAGATGCTGCCATAATTGAAACAAGTCATTGAAGTTTGGTGACTTAGTGAAGATTGTGTAGTGTTGTGTGGTTCTTTGATTTCTCAAATATAGTTTAGAATTTGCTTTAAGTAATTTAGTTGAATAGAATGTATCTTGGATGAAACTTTGTGAAACTCGCCTAATTCATACTACTTGTAGTTTGCTGATTGTGAATTGCTTTGCTTGGTCAACTGGAGCTTAACATAAGCTTAACTTCCATTGTTACTTATCCATTGATATGCATCCTATTGATGGTGTTGATGTTGTTAGTAATGATTTGAATATCTATTGTCTACCTTAGAAGATTGCACTAGCTTGGTTGAAGTTGATGACAAAGCTAAGTCTAGTAGAGTTCATAAAGACATTCATTATCTCTTGCATTCTAGGATTAGGATAGGATCTCTAAACCCTTACTCTTTGCAATTTATTTCAAAGTCTTGTTAGAATTAGGATCAAGCATTGCATTGTTAAATCATTCACAAAGAAAGTTGATATCCCATTGAGTGAGTAGTTGATGCAGTCAAGCTTGGAGGTTCCAATAAAGGACTATCCAAACTTGTAGCCAACAACAAGAACAACACAACGGAAACAACACGACACAGGATATGGCAACTCATATCAATTTATTCCTTTTCAGATTCAATTACACTCAACATTCCAGGCTGTAAGGCCTTCCCGGTTAGGGCCAAAACAACAAAAGCAACAACACAATAAGATCTATCACCGAGATCTTCTACAAGCTTCAGATCACCTTCTTAACTAGCCCAGATCTGTGACACACCACACAACAATCTGGTAGGAACTCCAAGACATAATCTAAACTTGTGCTCGCAAGCCACCAAGCAATCTTCTTGCCTCCTAAGCCAACATGCTACTAGCTCTCCAAGGTATCTTCCACCAAATTTAGATCCGCACACCTTACATCAGATCTTCTCACCCATCTGATCTACTCCTAACATTCTACCCAACCCTCTTTATTTATACAACTTTGCCACAAGTCGGCATTACAAAAGAAATAAATCACAAACACAAGTCGGCACCAAGAACACAACACCCAATGTGTTATCCACCAGATTTAGGTCCACACAATCTCCAAAGAGAGATCCAACATAAATGCCGCAACCCAAATTAAATGCATAAGTCGGCCAACAGATCCAAGCAATCGAATCCATTCGGTGAAACAAACCACTAAGCAACAAACACCCACTCGGTGAAACTACCGAGCAACAACAATAGACACAGAGACCCGTCGGTGACATCGAGCCACTGCCAGCAACCGAGTACCGTCGGTGAAGCAAAACCAACACAAGTAACGGAGGTCGTCAGTGAGCCAACACCTCCAACCGAGCATCCACCACAGTTACCGAGCAGCTTAACACCGAGACCGAGCAACCAGCCACCGAACCAACAACAATGACTGAGCACCAAAGCAATCAAAAATCTGACCAAAACAGATTTGCTAAGAACCTCAGATGCCCCTGCATCAGTAGCATAAGTCCCCTTGGATTACTTGCATACATCAAGCCAAATGAGCTCATATCCAACATAAAGTTGCAAGTACACAACCGAAACCTTGGAGTCCCTTCTATGATGTTTTTGCAATCTTAGCATATGTGGTGTATTTGCTCAAGAGAGGATAGAATGTCCTTTGACACTTAATTCTATGTTGGTGTGGTCATAAAACACTCATCAATAGTACCCAACATGCCTTAGTAGTCGGGACTCATAATCATGCATACATTACTCCATAAGTTGCTTTTGGGGGGGGTGGGGCTTAGTGTAAATGGTGTCATTACTGTTGTGAGGTGTTCACACCATCGCCCCATTGAGCATGGCCTCCCCTCTTTTGCTTGGCTTTGGTAGTAGGTGCTCTAGTTTGCCTTAGTGGTAGGAGTTTTGAAAGTCTTCGGGTCTCTGAGAGACGAGCTTGAGTAATTTTGGCCCGCTTAGGAATCGAGTCAGTCGAAGAGGATGAGAGCTAAGTCCAATGGAAAGATGAGAAATTGAGATCAAGAGAAGTATGATGAGGAAGGGACTTAGTGACTGTGAAACCAAGATAAGAATGATGGAGGTAGCTACCAAGAGTGAATTCAACATAAGGATGCAAAATATGATGAAGTGAAATCTTGACATGAAATCTTGAAAATTGAAGGAATTTAACCATCAAATCTGAGATAAGGATGATAGAAATCAACTCAAGGAATAATTGATATCATTTGGGGCGAAATGAAGAAGGAAATTTAAAGTTTTTTGAAGAAAAAATCCAACTCTTAGAAATTTTTGCAAGCTTGGAAGCTGTCCAAGACTGTAAAATTTTGCAGCTAGAGCTGCATAGTACAGGTGGATCTAGGTGAAAGAGAAATAATAAGACTTGTAGGAAAAGACATGGAAAAAAAAAACAAAGCTGCTCATAATAGAATTAAATCCTTCATATTCAATGATCATGATTTACAATGTGCATAATTTATACAATGAAAACCACTGTATAAAACAAGAAATTATGGTGAAGAGTTTCAGTTATCACAAATCGTGCGTGTGCAGTTAACAAGAATTTATCCTTAGTTAGGCATAACAAATGGAATAATTTAGGAGTTGAACATAAATTACCGCTCGTAAATCGCAAATAGACTTGTGCTTGCATGTTACCAGAAATTGCACGGTAAACAGTGATTGATTCCTAAATTTATGCTAACACCCCTCCTTAAGGCTAACTAAGGAGAGTTAATACTATTGCAAGGAAAGAGGAAAAACCCAGTGGGAACAAACACCCTCCCTGAAAAATAACGAGATGCAACTATAGAACTACATAAGAATATTCTCTAGGACACAATAAAGATGTGGACAACTGTCGTATGATAACTGTCATAGTGTTGAATGAAGAGACTCCTCTAAAACCAAGATGAAGATCAGGATCATTCTGCATGAGTGCCCCCAACGACACTACTCGAACAATGAGCATATGACAAACAATGGCAAAACATTTGTCAATCGAAGATACAAAAGACAATAATCTGCATAGGCGGCCCCAAAGAATGAATAGATGGAAAACAAAGGCAAAACATCTATTAGTCAAGGATGCAGATGACACTGAATCTATACGAGTGACCCTAACGACACTACTCAACCATGCAAGAACAAATTGCTAGTTGAAAATACAAGTGCCAATTGTCTATAAAACTGATCAACTGTGGAACTAAGGAATCATCAACATGAATAGTAGAAACCCCACCATAATGATTAAAAGAGAGGCATGACAGGTCCATTGAAATGGTGTGCCATTAAAGAGAAGATGATGGCAAGGCCCATGCGAAAAGAGCATGACCTTGACCTGCCATTGATGCAGAATTCAGTTCAACCTCTGTTGCCATGACTGTTCGATATGAGCCTCTACTTGTGGGCTGAAGCAGAATCTGTGGCTTCCATTTATATGTTGTGAGAATGGCAGAGGCTGGAAATTCCATACTTTGCTACAGATCTGATCTTCAACACTTGCAAAAAAAAATTGTTCTCTTTCCTAGCTCCTAAGCTTCGATACCATGTAAAATTTTGCATCTAGAGCTGCATAATATAGATGGATCTATGTGAAAGAGAAAAAAAAATTGCAGGAAAAGACACGAAAAAAACAGAGCTGCTCAAAATATTAAATCCTTCATATTCAATGATCATGATTTGCAAAGTGCATAATTTATACAATGAAAACCACTGTATAAAACAAGAAATTATGGTGAAGAGTTTTAGTTATCACAAATCATGCATGTGCAGTTAACAAGAATTTATCCTTAGTGAGGCATAACAAATGGAATAATTTAGGAGTTGAACATAAATCACCGCTTGTAAATTGCACATAGACTTGTGCTTGCATGTTACCAGAAACTGCATGGTAAACAGTGATTGATTCCTAAATTTACGCTAACAAAGACAAGGGTGGAATCCAACTTTGCCTTGAACAAGGCTGTCCAAGACAAGTGTAGATTCCACTCTTGCCTTGGACAGGGCTGTCCAAGAGAAGGGTGGAATCCACACTTCCCTTGGACGCCAATGTCCACACACCCCCAATTTCCTCCCCCAAATTAAGCCCTCCAATTCGATTTCAAGGCGATTTCAAACATGAATAGGGGTGTTTTACAACATTTAAGTCTGATTCAGTCCTACAAGGAAGATATTTTTCATCACAGTCAGACTTCCAAGGTGAAAAATTCGTTTGCTAATCTCATATTCTAAGATGGAGTTCAATCAAACCTTCATATGATGATCTGAAGAAAAAGCAAGGGAAACAATGCCAAATTGAGAGGGAAGTTAGAAATTTGTTAGAACGAAGAAGGCTGGAAATGGACTCTTGGGCAAACAATGTTGTACAAGACAAGTGCGGATTCCGCACTTGCCTTGGACAAGGCTATCCAAGACAAGGGTGGAGTTCACATTTGTCTCGGACACATGTCCAACCTTCTTTGAAATTCCACCAACCTTGGGGAGTGAAAATAATTTGATGTGCCCATTGAAGTTGCCCAAAATTTGATCAAGTATGACTTAATTAAGGCGACCAAGACTGAAAATTAGATCCTAAAATGCAAGAGGAAAACATTAATTAATCTAGTTCATAATTGGATCAAGTTGGCCAGCCATGGCAAGGTGTAAAACTTAGATTTTCCCAAGGCAAAACAAGTTTAGAAAGATCAAGTACTTGCAGATCTGAGTTGGTGGACTCAGAACTTTGTGACTAAATCCTTTAGTTGTGATTCTCATTTTTTCTAGATGTGATTGAATTTAAAAAAAATTGAGAAATTTGGTCCTTCATATTGTCTAAGTAGGATGATTTCTTCTTAAGTTTCACTTATTAGCATCAAATGTTGATTGTGTGAAGAAATATGAAATCCAAGCTTTTGACAAACGTTGTCTTGTTTTGCAAGGAGAGGAAAGTGGAGGATTTGAAGATCAGAAGGGGCTATGGCAAGATTTCATCAAAAGGACAAGAAGATCAAGCTTGAGATTTCAAGGCGCCAACCATTCATCAAAGGTGCAAGATCAAAGGTCGGGATATCAAGATGACATCAAGATTTCAAGTACAAGCAAGTTCATAAACATGTTTGTGAGAAAATTTCAAAATAAAGATGGAGAAGACTTATGAAGATGAAGCAATTGGGGAATACAAGTCATTACGATTGTTCAAGGATTTGAAAATGTTGAGTATCAAGAGATATTTCCCCATCTCCAAGGAATTAATCACGTTTACAAAATAAGCATGTTGAGGTGGCACCCATTCATCTTCAACCTATCAGAAGACTCTAGTTGCATGTGTCCAAGAACATCCAATCAAGTCATGCTAAGTATACACTTGGAATCCACATAATGCTTCTACCTAACTTATTTTCTGATTGCGCAATCAAAGCAATGCAATTTTCTTATTGGCTCACAAGGTGATACCTTCATGTAATTGATCCAACCTTTAATGCTTGTAGTAGTTAGTTATCCTAGGGCTTTGTTGGCATAATCTTGGCCCTTCATCTTGATTTGATCTTGGTCATTCATTGTAATTGAACAACTATATAAGGCTTGCTCTCCTCATTTGTAAAGGGAGACTCGTTGAAATTGTTGTTATAATGCTACCAAATTGTTCTTAATTCGTTGATGGTTTTCATGGTGGATTTCTTGTATAATTTTGGAGTATTGCATGGTTTCTACATTTGCTCACTTAGTTTAGAATTTGCTTAAGTGTTTAGTTTAGAATTTGCATTGATTAGTTTAGTTGAATGGAAGTAATTGTGAATCAATCTTTGTGGAACTTGCCTAATCCATACCACTGGCTGTAACGTGGTCAACTGGAAGTTTAATGACCTTTACTTCGATTATTGCTTGCACATTGATATTCATCCATTGATGGCATTGGTGTGGTGAGTAATGCTTTGAACATCTTGCATTTACCTTAGAAGATTGCACTAGCTCGGTGGAGTTGATGACAAGACTAAGTCTAGTAGAGTCACAAAGATATTCACCATTCCTTACATTCTAGGATTAGATTAGATTCCTAAACCCTCATTCCCATTTGGACTTTATTTCGTAGTCAAAGTTAGAAGTAGTTCATTACACTCATATTGCCATATCATTTGCAAGTCAAGTTGATAAGTCCAAGTGAACTAGCGTGAGTCCCTTTGTGATACCATCATATCACATTATTACAACTGAGTGAAAATCCACAACTAAAAAGAACCTTGGGGTTGCCTCATTTGATCACACAATTTATATACATTGTTTAGCATATGAGCTTCCTTGTTCAAACGAGAGTTGGAGATTTGGTGTTTTACTTGAAATACTAAGTATTTGATCCTGCATGTTGAAGTGGTCATAAAACTCGCATCAATATTTACCTAACTAGTTAGTTGTTAACACTTTATAGATTGACCTATTTACACATAAGTTTAAGTTTCCTTAGGCATTTGAGTCTTTTGTCTCACTTCATCTAGTTGAGACATGTGTACTCTGTGATACACCTAATGCATGTATACTAGTCACTTGCTTACACACTTGTCAAGTGTGCTCACAATTGTCCCATCCTTGAGGGTTAGTCAATTGTTGTATCCAACTAGTCTAGCTAATCTAGCTTGCCTATTTGTGCAAGCTTCTATTAACATTTTAGTTAATGTAATGACCCTTACTATAAAGGTCACTGAAACCTCCAAACTGATCTTAGGAATTTTGTCAAACAGTTGGCATGTAACTAAATAGGGCTGCAATATAACTAATTGTTGTGCAACAAATCCGTAATA
>MU224074.1:1750590-1787079 GCA_018584345.1 Thuja plicata | reverse complement strand
TTTATAATAAAGTAATATTATAAAATAAAAAGTGCAACTCAACTTAAAATTAGAACATGTAGGCCCCGATAACTCATAATAATAAAATATAACCTCATAACACTTCTTCAAGAGCAAAGATGATCATTTGAATCACAAAATTGACTCTCTCTCCACACCATTTGCCTATGATAGTCGATGATAGGCAAATCCGGCACGCTAAACGAGGTCAGCCAAAATGGGGACATGACAGTTAACTCTTTGATAATACTCATTTGGCTTTTTGCGTGCTAATAGTTTGTGGTTTGGTCTTTGCTTTCAAATTCTGGTTTATCCCAACAAATGTAGTCAAATTACAATTTTTTTTTTGTAAGATTATGACTTTTGTAATGAAATCCTTAAAAGAGAAGGTAAACGTTCAAGGTCAAGAGGACCAAGAGTAATATGAATTTTATGCTGTCTAAACTTATATTACATCAATTGAGTTGGGAAATGGAAAATTTTAAAACAGGGAAAATTGGAAAACAGAAAATGGAAATGAATCCTACAACAGAAAATAACAATTTATAGGGAACTTGGAAATTGAAACGAGGAGCTCACTGGCTTAGGCAATAGCACACTAAGCTATAGTCCTGTTTTTGTGTTGTTGCTTGAACTATGCATTGTCATCTAGAAAAATCAAACAAAATTGTCGATAAAGGATCCAAACACAAGGAAATGATGACCTATAGTAGAAGGCAATAGAAATATACAGGAAAGAATAAAATGATTGAAAATTGATCTAATCAACAAAAAATTAAATGAAAATAGCAAATGACAAGAGGGAGAACGAATCACAAACCTCCATACGTTTTTAAAGCCACCAAATACTTGTTCTAGTATAGAAGCAAAAGTTGGAACTACTTGAGAGCTTGCCACAAACAATTAAACCCCTTGTTTGGTCCTTTGATGTTCATGGGCAATCAATGAAATGAGGGAGATTGGAAATAGTGTGCGCTCTTGAAACCCTGTGTGCTTCTAGAGTCTAAGAATAGTAAAATGAATCTATAAGTATTAACCTTTGGTCCATGGAGAGTAATACCCTAGTGTATGTAGACAACAAGAATAATGCTATAGATTAACAATATGATAGATTTTAAATTAACCAATAAAGATCAAAACTTTTACATTATCACCTGGACCAATGACAATGGAGACTACAGTGGCTTCTATTTCAATGCATGCCGTCAAAAACTGAACTGAGAGACAAGGAGGTCATGAATTTTAATGCCAATCTTGTACAAGTGCTGTTTTGAGAGTGCCAGCCCAAAGAATTTGCAAAATTGGTGTAGAAAGTTGTAGGTGCTTAGGAGAGTTTTCTTTTATTGAATACAATGGATAGCTTCAAAAATCAGCTTGTAGGGAAGTTGGAAAAGGGATGAATGAGTGAGCTAGCTATTGCGATTCACTCAATGGACTCAACAAAAGTTACACTTGCATGTTTAGGCTTGCGAAGATGGTTAATTTTGTAAGAAATGATTGTTGTACAATTGTAGCATTAGAGGATAGCAACATGAACATGTTGCACAAACATTAATGCCCTACATTATAGTCCTAACATGACAAGGCTAGAAATAGGGCCAAATGGAAATTTGTTTCTAGTTCAACTCAAAACTTGCATGTAAAACATTTATATATCAAGATACACCAAGCCTAGATCTGAACCAAGGGCAGGATGAAGTCTAGGATAGGGTTGAATGATCCTAAAAACACTATATAGGGATAGATGCTAAAAAAATGAGGTCAATTGGTAATCCCAAAATTGCAAGGTTTCATTTTTCCATGTTACACTAAGAGGAAAGCTTCCAAGATCTTACAAATTGATATTAGTTATAAAAAGATCAGCTTTTTGTTTATATTTCATGGCAAGATACAATGTAGCTTTTGGAAACATATGGAGGAGAGGAGAGAGAAATTGAGGAAAAATAAAGATTTCAAGCACTTCGCACAAAATTGTTGGTCCCCAATAGGCAATGGTTTTGTCTCTCCAAGTGGTGGTTTTTCTCTTGGATGAGTGGTGGTTTTAGTTAGTAGTGGTTTTGAAGTTGAGACTGATGGTTTTTCCCTATAAGTGATGTTTTTTTGTTGCCATTTCCACTAATGACAAGTGGTGATTTCCTTAGGTGTTAGAGAAATGGTTTGTAATGCCCAAAAAAATTCTTCTAGTTCCTTACTCTTTCACTTTGTTTGGTGTTTGTACACTACTTGTGATGATGTAAAATGTTCATAATGGGAAATTAGAGAGATTGGAAGTAGCTCATAGTAGGATTAAAATTGGAGTTTATGTCATTTGTGTGAATCCTATGTAGTGTTCCCTTTTATGGTGAATTGGCTATGTAGAGAGCCATATTAAAGGTACTAGAGTCTAAAATCCTCGAGACCTAGTTTTGGTTGAGTGCCAAGAGTCCTAGTATTGTAAGTGCCATTGGAATTGAGAGATTGTGTTGCAACGAGTAATTTGCTGGAGCTTTCTACTATATGTGGGTTTCTCAAGGGTAAACACCTCTTGTTTTACTTTTCACATCTGTGCACAGTGTTCGCTATCTTCTACATTTTCCTAGTTTAGTTCTTGCAATTGACAAGCTTATCACTTCTTTTCTTTCTTGAATAGTTATTGTTGAAGAACTATTGACTGATAGATCCATTGTGGTTTAGAGATCAAGTGGTATTAGAGTGTTTTTTTAATGTTTTTGTAGAGGTTTTATAAAGTGTTTTGTAGGTTCATGCCCACAACAAGCTCAAGTGGAGGACATCTTTTAAGTTATTGGAGAGACATCAAATCTTGTAGGTGGATAAAGGAGCTGGGAAAAATGGAAGGTGGATAAGAGTATTTAGATGTTGAAGTAAGGTTCTCTATGATGGAAGTTGATATTGCAAGCCATTCTCAATCAAGAGTTTATGAAACTATGGAGACACTCATGGAGACTTTTATTCTATGGAAAATACCATGGGTAAAGGCAAAGCCTACTCATAGGAGGAAGATGAGTGTTCACATGGTGAGAAACATCTTCAAGCAAACCTCTATTCAAAATGGATGCTAAGATTGAGATTCTGCCATTCGAAGGAGATGTGGATGTGAAGAAGCTTGATTTGTATTTGGCCCAATTGAAGGTATACTTTAGCATGCATTTACTTACTTTGGAACACATCATTTCTTTTGTTAGGTTAAGATTAACAGACCATTCTTAGGTTTGGTTTGAGAATCTCTTGTACTCTATGGCTTTGGGAAATCAAGCTCCTATTAGTTCATGGAATTATTTTAAGAATTTGATTAAGAAATAGTTTGTTTCTGTAATGTCTCCGCTATTAAATAAAATAAAATATTTGTATTTGGGGTCCCGATTGATTTATGTATATCTCGGGCCCATCTTTTATTCTTATTTTATTTAGTCGCCGGGTAGCGTGTAGCTATGTCGGCACTTTTTGTACTCCTTCAGGAAGTTTCCCCAAAACCATATTTATGGTCGGCTGTAGGATGTAGTTGGTATGCAAGCTTTTATGTCTATTTGATATTACAAATTCCAGGTGGAATTCTTGTTTGCCGTTTCGGAGGTGAAAGATCCTCCCTATTTGGTTCTTTGCAGTTTCGGTGGGAGTAATTCCTCACCCTATTCTGCTTGGTACTCTTGTATGAAGTATACTTCTGTGCAATCTAAAGTGCTATCGTTATCAATTTCATCTTGTTGTGTGGACATTCAGACTTGTGTTCTAAATTGTAGTACTGTGTAAATCTCCATCTGAGAACGCCATTCATATCCACAACCCCACACCCCATTTCCATCGGCCTAACATTAAATACCAATTGTGGACATGTGGCTTAGCCTACAGATTCCTCACAACCACCGCACGACAACCCCAAGATCCCACCGTACGGCAGCCTCAAGACCCCAGTGCACAACATACTTGGTGTCACTCCACGTATGGTCTCACTTGTTCTCCGTACGGCAATATTACACACTGTACAGTGCCTTCCTCTGCACACTGTACGCCTCTATCAGCACTGTACGGCCTCCAACTACCGTACGGTCTTCTTTAGCGGCCACTTGGCCTTCCTCCAACTACCGTACGGTCCTCTTTAGAAACCACCATACGGCTTGCTCATGAGTGTTGATGTCGACGGTGAAAACAGCCTCGGGACATTATAGAAGGTATACTTTTGCATGCATTTACTTACTTTGGAACACAACATTTCTTTTGTTAGGTTAAGATTAACAAACCATCCTTAGGTTTGGTTTGAGAATCTCTTGTATTCTATGGCTTTGGGAAATCAAGCTCCTATTAGTTCATGGAATTATTTTAAGAATTTGATTAAGAAATAGTTTGTTTCCTATATGGAATTCCAAATAGTAGAGTTTTGAAACAGAAAGAGAGATGGAGGTCCAAATGGAGAAAGATGTGCAGGATGAGGTCTTATCAAGTTTATTGGATCCCTTCACAACTATATTTGAAGGCTTGTGTTGCTATCCTAATTGGTGGGTTTGCTGTAGGGAAAAGTGGAAAAAAAGCAAAAATATATTTAAAAAGATGTCAAACTGTAGTTGGGTTTGCTGTGTGCTCATAAATTCAGTCTGGTTTGATGTGGGTTTGCCCAGGTATTTCTGTCCTACTGGGCAGGGGTTTATAATCAGTGAATAGACACTTTGCTGAGCATCTGGGATGAACCCACAGGGAAAATGTAGGCCCCTGGCAACATCCTCTGCTGCACTGACTTGGATCCAAACTGGGAGTGGAATATTCCCAGATCTGGCGGTTTCCTATAGAGAACTAGTAACATAGCTCACAGCAGAAAACTTGAACTCTTTTCTAGGACTCCTACTGATCAAATATCTAGTAAAATAATTGCTCACCATGATGATTTATGTAGGGTTTTACTGAGGGAGCCTCCACCACATAAGGATACATGTTTTTGAGATTAAGCTAGATATAAGACCCATCATGGGTCTTCCACATAAGCATCCTCTTTTTAAAGGAGGAGATTGAGAAAGATTATTGGTGATCTTTAGGAGTAAAGCGACATATAAAGCTTATTGATGATTTTTAAGAGTAGGCTGCTATATATATATTGCTCTTCCAATCAAATTCGTGAAAAAGAAATATAGGCATTTTAGCATGTCATATTGACTGTGGCAGCTGGATTTATTTCAGATTGCTAAACCTTACTGTAGGCGAACTACTGGGTGACCTGCGGTCCTACACAGTGTAACACTCTTTACAAAAATAAAGTCTACACCCATTTTCAGGCTACAATCATATTTAGCATGGAGGACATTATGAAATCAGTGTACTGCCTTTGGACTGTTGGGTTCATCTACTATCTTTCAACTCATAATCAATATGATGTTTTGACACTAAGGGATCTTATGCTTGTTTTCTTGACGATGCCCTTATATATCGCAGACATTGTAGAGGTCAAGCTGAAATTATTAAGGAAGCATCGCAAGTTTAATGGGGAAATCAAATGTTTGCAAAGAAATCCAACTATGCTCTTGGGTGTAAGGCAGAGTCAAGCATACAAGTGACAATTAAGGATTGGTACATTCTCAAAGGCTATGTTATTTAAAATTTAAAGAAAGAAATATAAGCATTTTAGGATGTCATATTGATGGTTATGCCTGGAGTTTTGCCACCATAGAAAGAATATATTTTGCATTGCTAGAGTAGATGAAATATTGGGTAATACTAATTGCTAATTTGTATGGTGTAACACCGCTTACAAAAATAGAGTTTAGACCTATGTTCAGGCTACAATCATATCTGGCATGGAGGACATTACGAAGTCAGCATGCTGCATTTTGGACTATCCAAAGCATCCACCAGTTCCAAAGGCACATAGAATATGATGTTTTGACATTTAAGGATCTTATGCTTGTTTTTCTTGACTATACACCGGATAGGTCACACTGAAAATGCTTATGAAACATTGCCAGTATTATGGGAAATCAGTTTGCAAATAAGTTCAGCTGTACTTTTGGATTCAGACAAATTGTAATTTTGTGGACATATCATCTTCACAAGGGTGTCAAGGTAGAGCCAAGCAAAACAGCAGCTATTAAAGATTGGTTCATGTAACAAGCCTTTACACACTGTAGGAAATTCCTGGACCAATACAATTATTGGTAGATGTACTGACATTTGGAGGGAAAGTTGTTGCTCCTCACTTTTATTTGTAGTTTCCACAAGGATTCTTAATTTATTCGGAAATGAGCCAAACCTAGAATGACTTTCAGTTTACAAACGTTACTTGTAGTCCTTGCCTTAAAGTCGATCTGTATTCATATGCTCATGCTCCTGTTTTTCTCACTTCTTTAAGATCTGAATATGAAAACAACTTTCCAAGTTCTCCATAAAACAGAAGCATCTTATAGAAGTTTTATGTTCTACATCTAGATGGATCTGCTATTATTTGGCTTCTGTACAAGTTCCTTTACTTATGCCCCTGCATTCAAAATTATTCGAGATTGGGATTTGTTGACCATCATTGTGATGCTATGCATCTATTTGTATATCACTATGATTGTTTGTTAATTGCACTCGACCCCAACAATGTATGACTAGTCTGAAGCGTGAAATGACTAACTTGAAAGTGGACTTTAAGTTTCTCCTGTTTCTATGCTGGATTATATTGTTCTAAATATTGTCCTTTTGAAATTTCTCTTTCCATCAATCTTCTATTGTTGTGAGATTCCTTCAGTCGTCGTAGAATTACTCTTACTAAAAATGTGGTAGTGTCTGTTACCATCTGTTGTGCCTATCTTGCATCACTTATATTCTTTAAAGGTTTTAGATTTTCCCTACATCTTGAAAAGAGCAAATGCATTTCCATTTATTAAGGACAACTCTTAACTTAGTAATCCATTATCTATAGCAATCATCGTAGGTAATGTATTTAATTATTTGTACTTGGTTCATTACTAATCATATTTTGTTACAAACAAAACAAATGCATGCCTAGAAGATATTTCTATGTCCTCGCAAATAACTTGGGCTATAAATTCTTAGGATCAGAGAGTCTGATCTTTATGCCATACATAGTTAAGATGAAAAGGATTTTTCTGGACTTGTATAAAGATACCATGTATCTTAAGATTGGATTATGATACTGATAGTTTTCATTCAGGTGCTAACTAGAATGAGTGGGCACTGACTCATTCTGCTCTTTGCTGTTGGCGTTGCTTGACTTTGTTATTGAAGGACTGAATCCGATCACTCTTATTCAAAGCAATGATGAAAGAAGAAAAGCAAGAGACAGGTCCGCATTCCAAATTTCTGATACCAAAGGCTGAGCCTCTTCCATTGCCAGCCAAGAGGCCGGTTATGACAGGCAGACCGGATAGCAAGAGGAAACCCAAAGCCAAGAAAAAAAGGTCCTCACCTGACACTTCTTTTCTCGGAGAGATAATTCATGGTGTGGTAGATGGTTCATTTGATGCTGGTTACTTGCTCACAGTGAGAGTGGGTGGCACGGATACAATAATGCGGGGTGTTGTATTTGAACCAGGGTTATGTGATCCCATTTCAGAGGTAAATGACATTGCACCAAATGTTAAATTAACAAAGAGAGAGAAGAATGTTCCTTTTTCTGAAGCATTGCATGCTACAAATGCTATTACTCATGGGAAACATAGCCACAATACAACGATGCCAGCTCTAGTTCCAAATGCTGTAGCACCATCAATTTTTTCTACACTAGAGAAGATTGGGTCTGAGAGAATAAATAAGGAGAGCTGTCAGCAGCTTGCAACCCCTTCCCAATCCACATCTATTTCAGAAGATATTTCAAGGTTGCCAATTTCAGTGCCAGTTCCAAATCTTCCAGTGGTGTCATCTCTCTCTGTTCAAAATCAGATGCAACCTCCTGCAAATATAGGCTTTGATCAAACATATGTGCTAGCCCTTCAGCTGAATGCAGGACCATCAACGACTACCTTTATATCCAAGGCTGATTCAAGGTTATCATCTGCAGCGGCATCAGAGTATGGAGGATTTAAATCTGTTAACCTACAAGGTCAAATGAAATTTCCAACAATGATTGGTGCTGGTAAAACAAACCTTGTGCCTCAGCCAGGGGCAATACCATCCAAATTTACCTCGTGTTCCCAGTATGTACCAGTATTGATCCCTATTCCAGATGCTGTAGCAACCTCATCAGTCCCTGTGCAAAATGAAACTAAACTTCCTGTAGCAGTTAAATTTGGCCAAACAGATATGCTTACTTCTCCATATACAACTTCATCAAAATCCATGTCCATTTCTGAGGCTGGTACAGGATTTACATCTTCAGCTTGTGCTACATCATCTATGCATGCGCAGGATCAGTCGGGACGTACTGTGTCTTTTGGTTCTTGCCAAACTGATATGGTGAACACTCAGCCAGATCTGGTCCCCCTAAAATCGTCCTGTACTTCCATGGTTATAGCAATACCATCTTTGATTTCTGAGACTGATACACGATTTACATCTTCTGCTGCATCATCTATATGTGCACAGAATGAGATGGGACATCCTGTGAGATTCAGTTCGTGCCAAACTGATATGACAAACACATCTTCTGCTGCATCATCTATATGTGCACAGAATCAGATGGGACATCCTGTGTGTTTCAGTTCTTGCCAAACTGATATGACGGACCCTCAGTCAGATCGAGTTCCTCTGAAACCTGCTTGCACTTCCATTGGTGTATCAATATCATCTTTGATGTCTGATGCATATACTCCAACTGCATCTGCCTGTCCTGAAAAGATGGAATCTCCTACAATAACTGATTCCAGCCAAACAGATGTAATGGTCCCTCGGGAAAATGCGATTCCATTGACACCATTATTCATTTCCCCATCCACAATGCTCCAACTGGACAATCTATCCGAATCATCTGACAATGCCCTGAATCAGGTGGCAGCTCCAATTTTGAGTTGCGGCCAACTTGATGTAGCATTTTCTCAGCATAATGTGATTCCATCCAAATTTATATATATTTCTCAGGATATGCCAGCGCCACCAATTCCAATGTTTGTTCAATATGCTCAAGCAACCTCGTCTGTTTTACAAGATCAAATGGAATCTCCTGTGGTAATTGGATCCGGTCAAACAGGTATAGTTTTTCCCCAGTCAGATGTAATCCTGCCTAAAAATATCTCTGTTCCAAAGGTTTCTTCCTGTAGTGAGCAGGTTGGTCATTCTGATCTGTCTGAGCACGTCTGCAATTCAATTAAGGTCACTGAAACACAGATGGATGTGGACAAAGGTGCATAGACAACTGTGATTAGTTTTTGGGTTGAAATTCATATAGGAAGTTGAGTAGATTTTTTTTTGAATATGTAATAGTTTAAACTTTAAACATAAGAAAACTAGGTTGAAAAACTTCAATGTACATAATAAATTATCATTTGCATGTTTGTACATCTGCACCACTTCGTTTCCTAGACCCACTATCTCCTTGCTGATGCAATCTGAGTAAACTTGACAAAAATTTTAGGTTGTAGAATTTGAATACATAATGTAATATCTACCAAATTGCACTATTTGTTTATTATTTCGTCAGTAGATTAATATTATGAATTATGCCTTGTGATGTTCTTTCTTATGCTGCAGGTCCTCTTTATTTATATGTGTTTCGAGTTTGATTTGGTGTACTTCGGAAAATTTAGTAACACATTTCAAGGGAAAAAGACATTTTTTTCCTAGTGTTGCCTTTTGCCATGTTCTTTATTGGACAGGGAAATTATCTTTTTCTTTTGCTTTACTGTACCAGAGAAAAATAAGACTATTGAGATATACTTCTAGTTAAATTTTTGGTTATTTCCCTTAATTTGAAGGGAAATTACAATTGATTAAATGTCATGGTTTCATTTGTTTGTCGTCTCTACTTGAAATTTTTATTTGTAGCTATGCATGATAATCAGAGCACTGAGTTGTTTACTCAAAAATGTGAGAACGTTGTTCACAAGGATTTGATACATGCTAAGGTTGAAATGAGCACATTAAGATTCTTTTATCATGGATATCGTCAAAGAAAATATTCCCTGAACACCTACTTAGTCGTCTTAGATTTTCCTTCAACAATTTGGGTGTCATTCTTTATTCAAAAATCACTTTTGTAAATGTCTGTACAATTCTTCTGAACAGACAAATTGATCATTGTATTGTGGAAATCTCGAAGGAATTTGACTATATGTGGCAAAAGATTTGATACATATAGCGGGTTTGCACTCTGAAGTTTTAAAATCACTTGCAGTTTAGGAGGCTCAGCCTTACGGTTATTGTGAAGTTTTTCTAGAATCACACGTATTATCGGCATTATATTGCCCATCATTTGGTAAAGTATGAGTCCTCATTGGTCCTCTAGATATTTCAAAATAGCTCAGCAATTACGGGTAACTTATATGCTAGCTACTCAAACATCCTCGAGTTTGTAAAATAAGAAATATAGTCCATAATGCCTGAGGGCAATCACAAATATGCTAGTAATTACCAAAACAAAAGCAATAGGAGGCATAAAAACGAAAACTAGACACTTGATAAGGACCGTGACATAAGATTTGCTTTGAAGTAACCCCAAAAAGGTTAAAAAAAGCTCACAGTTTGATGTTAACACTCCCCAAAATTCCACTGTGATGATTCAAGTACAATCAATTAGAATAAATTTCAGCCTATGTCCGACCTTGACAACTCAATAGGTGATAGGACACATGCCATCAATTCTCAAGCCGCTGCTTTACTCCTTGCTCCAACAATGGTTGAGGCTGTAAAATTCCTCTAACCATGAAGGTAAACAAGAGTTACAACCCCCAAAAAGGCTTGCCAAGCTACCTACGTAGAATCTGGTTCTTTCCAAGAAGCAGAAAAACAAGAACTAAATGCTTGGAAGGTGAAATGGATTGTTAAAGTCTCCTAGCTTCTTGCCATGTCCACTATGTTCCCAATATAGTCTTGGTAAAGAAACAAACTTTTATCAGGTTCAAATGGAGGGGTGCACTCCAATGAAGTTTCTCATGTAACCTGAACCAATAGGTCCTTGCAAACAAACAATTCAGAAGTAAATGATTCTTTGTTTCAACTTCCATATCACAAAGGACATAATCAAAGATAGGAGCAATCCCAAGGCTTGATAGCCTGTCACTAGTTAAGATTTTACCTTTTAAGGCTAACCAAGCAAAAGAGCCAGTCTTAATTCTTTGTTTCAACTTGCATATCACAAAGGACGCAATCAAAGATGGGAATAATCCCTAGAATAGCCTATCACTAGATAAGATTTTACCTATTAGGGCTATACAAGTGAAAGAGCTAGTCTTGGGGAGCTTGCGAGATTGCATCAGTCCAACAAAAGGATAAACATCTTTGCATTTATAGTAGGGCCATGGTCTTCAATAATATTGTAACCTAGCTTAACCGAGTAATTGCCAAAGGGAAATGGAGAACAAATTAGACAATCTTAATCGACTAATTGCTAGAGGGAGATGGAGACCAAATTAGACATCTTGGGTGTCTCTGAAATGTAAGAATCTCTGATTTAAGTTCCATTTGTAATATGTTCGTATGATATGTAGGAATGGAGGTGGTTGAAAGATCTTTATAGTGAGCTGTTCTCACACCATTATGCTCTTTGATGAATACATAGTCACTAACTTCTCTTCCCCCACATTCATATTTAACTCCTTGCTTGATCTTTTGAAGGGAGGTAATCTCCATTCTCTTCTTTGGATCCTCCTTCAGGAGCCTCAGGGTCTTGGCTGTACTTTGTCTTCACCCTTTAAATTGTTCCCTTTATTGAGTAGGTTTTCTCTATTTTGTAGCCTCAGAGAAGAAGGGGAGATCTTTGAGGAAATAGTTAGACTCCTTGCTATGTTGCTCGAAAGAATGGTTATCATCCTTGTTTGGTTGAGGTTTAGCGTCTTCCATCTCCTGAGAGGTTTGAGGCTTGAGCACACATAGGGGCTCATGAATCTTTGATGGGGATGTATCCCATCTTTTCTTACTAGATTGATCTAACCTCCATATTACGAGGCCACCTTTGAATAGGGAGATTGTATCAGACATGTGACTCTAAGAAAACTAAGCCCTTTCAAAGGAGAGGGAAAAAGGGTCCTTCATTTCAATAACTTTTTCATGGATAGCTTCCTTCGACGAATAAATTGGATCTTCCTCATTTTTTTATAGCCGTTGATAGGGTACGTAACTCTGCCACTTGGCACTACATCTGAGCATGCTAGGATAGTCGATCATGGTGCCTTGATCTTTCTTCTTTGATCATCTCTATTTTGCCTTGAAATTCATATAATAGCTCTAACATTCAAATAGTTGTTGCTTTCGGGAGGAGGAAGTAGATCCATGACCAAACAGGGGGGTTGATAGCTCTAGTCCATACTTTGATTATGGTTGAGTCATATGTGTACACGGCTTCACCAAGTACTCTGATTGCTTCTTAAGCACAAAAACCAAAGAATGCACTAAATCTTTGGCAATGAGAGTCTAAAATTGGTTCTACTAGGCATGTCAAAAAATACTATTGATCCCTAAAAGACTCACACTTAAATAAGGGCTACGGGTATGAGATCCATTGTGTCCTATGAGACAACCTCCAGGATTTTAGAAGCCGACTCTTTGTTCTAATGGGTTTTGTAAAGGGGAAAGGTTTCCCTAAAGTGGGAGCTAAACTAAAGCGTGATGTGCTAATGCAAAGTTTTTGTAGCACTTCAAAATCTCTCTCAAAGCTTTTACAATATTTTAAAACCTTTCAATTTAAAGATATACTACCTTGCTAAAGGCGGATACGATGCACCACACACGCCTCATTTGGAAAGGAGAACAAAATATTTGAAGTGGAAAGAACATAAAGTGTAATGTCTAGCACCTAGACATATACATCTCTATTTTCACAATAGTTAGACATTCTGGGATTGTCACCACAGATGGTACAATTCATCTTTTCTTTTAAAGGAAAATGGAAGAGTAAAAAGCATACACGATTCATAATTTATTAGGATAAGTAGAAGACAAAGATACTAACATTAGTAAATTGAACTTGATATAAAGACTATCAACTCATAACATGTTGATAAAAAAATAATAAAGGTGACACAAGCACATTCTCCATATTTTATTAGGAGCAAACATGCTGATGTTGGAACATAGGTTGCACATTCCAAATCTTACAAAATGCATATCTTGTTAAAAATAGAGATTATCCCAAAAAGATAAATAGTGAGCTCTTTAGCCAAAATTTTAGCTTTTCTACGGAAAAGCTAAAATTCTTGAACCTTCTTTGCGACATCCCCTTTTTAGAATTAGTCTGGAGATTTTATAGATCATTCCCTTGTTTTCTACATTCTGGCGTAGTGATCATTTAATCATGGCAGTGGTTATAACCATCTTCATGTTGAAGATTTTTCATCATTGACTCTTATGCTTGTGGCATGAAGGCCAGTTGCACTTTTCTATTAGATTTGCCATCATGAGAAGGTAACATACGAATTCTTCCCGTAGGGAATGCCAATTTTTTGCCTCTTGGCAACGCTCCTCTTTTAGAACTAATTTCCATGATGCTCATTGAAAAAGACCATTTTGCAAGGTGTAGGCCCGACCCATTTCAGATTTGGCAGAGGTACAATCTTGACACGTGTTAATGCCGTGGGCCTTCTAAAGGGTGGAGATCTTGAAATTTCAGGAACAGGTGCGGTGTCGACGTGTTAGAGATTTTTCTTGCAAGATCAAAACAGACTATAACTTAATCAACTCTATAACTCCCAACTCCTGATTTTTGCAAGACAAAGTCTAATTGATGAGGTTTAATCTTCCTTCTTCGAGTTCCACATCACTCAGACGGGTATTGCCTAATATGCACACACATGAATCCTTTGTGACAAATACAAGCTTGCAGATATATAATTGTTGAATAGTTTTTAAACCTTTAGTTAACAAATACCTCAATGTTCAGATCTTTGATGGAGGTGGGGTTGCTGCTTCTCTCGCTGGCAACGCTCCTTTGTATTCTTCTGGACTGGTGGCTACTGGTTCACTTGCTGAACCAGTCCCGTTGGCTGCACCTGGTCCTTCTCTGGATCCTTCTCCTGGCTCTTCGGATTTGGGAGTTTCGGTCTCCAATTTGATCTCTTGGCAGGGTTTGGCCAATGAGGTGGATGTTAGGTGGACTACTGTGAAAGGGAAAAAATCTTAACATTTGCCCATGTTTGATATGGCCCTTCGATCCCAAAAGGCGAAGAAATGACCCTTACTGTGGCTTCATGTGTTGGTTGCTGGTCCTTTTTTGGATGCATCTGGGCTGCTGGACTTCCATGTCTTATTTTTTCTTGCAACGTTTCATTTTGTTGGGTTTCCTGTTCTCTTTATCTGTGGCCCTGGCTGTGGCCTGTCTCGGTCTTTGTTCCCGCTGTTTTTATGTTAAGACTTATTGTTATATCTTTAGCTTTGTATTAGGTTTCAGGCACCCTTTAAAACCCGTTTTACTTAATAAAAAATAAATACCTCAATGTTTTTATCAAGTCTTATGCAATATTATGCTTGCATGGAGTAAGTCTGAAAACTAGAGCAATCCTAACTCCTAACAACATGAAAAAGAAATGATTTTGCAATTATGTTTTGATGTATGGATCTTTGAAATACCCCAAGTCTTTCATAGACCAGTGCCTTTCTAGAGCTTATGGCAAGACATATTGTCAATTAGTGTCAAAACACTTAGTCATTCAGTGTCGCCTGAGTGTTCAACATTCCCCGAGTGTTCAGTATCGCCCGTGACAATTTATCACCCGAGTAGTCTTTTGGACCCGAGTGACAGTTTGAAGCCGACTTTGTATATATTGTTAAATATAATTTTGTTTATTGCAAGCCGACGTATAAAGTTATTTGTTGGATAAAGATATATATGTAAGAAAGTTTGTTTTATCCAATATGAGAGAAGATAAGAAGATTATGAGAATGTATGCATAAGGCATGCGAATGACAGTTTGAGTTAAGTACAAAAATATTCAGGACAACAAAGTCTCATCTATCACATTCAGGTGATCAGTTATATTCAAAAGGATCTTATTCAGCAATCACAGTTGCACACAATAGATTTTCATTGATTCATTCTCACAAGTGGATCAACAAAATCCTTTAACAAGGTGGACCTAACAGTCCTTTCTGTAAACCTCTTAACAGAGTTGGATTACTTATTGTATTGTACTAAATCTTTTAACAAGGTGGACCTAACAGTCGTTTCTATGCTCCTAACAGGGAAAACTATCAGAAGTAGTCATGTAAGCTCTAACAGGCTAAATTTATATTACAATACTAAATCTTGTGGGTATCATCCCCACCCCAATTTTACTTTCTTTTGGAAGGTTTCTGGGTAACCAAATATTGTGTTATGTGTTCTGTATGATTATTTTACTTTCAAGTTCTATGCATGCAAACAAATAAGTTAATCTAATTGTGGATTAAAAGGATTAAGTTTTATTGGTTCCCGATTCACCCCCCTCTCCGTCACTGGGCACATCATATAATTCCAATAATTTGTATCAGAGCAGTGGTTCTCTTATCAGAAGTTTAGCAGCTTGAGAAAAGAACAGAGGATATGGAAACATATAGACTGGAGAAAGCCATTGAGAATGAAAAGATAGATCTTAAAGTGGCCATGGATCAGATCATAATACTTAAGGAACAACTCTCTCTTTCCCTAAAGAGAAGAAAAGAGTTAGCAGTACAAATGAATGACAATAACTATGTAGAAGAAAGAATTGAAGAATTTTGCAAAGACAGAAGCTCAGAAGAAGCTGATGCAGCCATTGAAGACTTGCTTGCAAAAAATCTCAATCTACATGAAGAAACCAGAAAGTTGAAAAGAGAACATGAAGTTCACTCAATCAGAATGTGTGAAGTCATGGAACTAAAGAACAAAGCAGAAGATGACAGAAATAAAGCACAAGAAGACAAAAGACTGCTGAGTACAAGATTAGAAGAAAAAGAAAAAAGAAATCCAACACCTCAGCAAGCTGATTTGGTAGGTCAACTCAACAATGCAACACAATAAGTTGTCAATCTGAGGATAGAAAATGAAAGATTGTAGAGTGACCTCAATACTGAAAAGCAAACAAATGAAAGTATGATGAATTCACAACTAGCATGGATCAGGCAATAGAACTCATACATCATGGATAGACTGGATTAGGTTATACTGAACAAGGTGAATCCTCACAAGGAGCTCAAAGGAACAACAAACCTAAATGCAATCATTGTGGTAAGTTAGGGCATACCTCCAATAAATGTTGGAGCAATGGAAAGTCAAAATTTAATGGTAAATGCTACAGTTGCAACAAACATGGACATAGATCAAGTGAATGCAAAGAGAAACCTAAGTTTGAAGGAAAATGTTACAAGTGCAACAAACAAGGTCATAAATCCTCCGAGTGCAGAACTAAGAATTGGAATCCTGCTAAACAATTAGCCAAGGCAATTTTTGGTTGGGATTACAACATTTGGTACAAATGTTGTCACTGTGGTGAATATGGACACATTGGTGCAAATTGTATGAAGACTCACTTCAGAAAAAGAGATCCTACTAATTAGAGATGTTATGTGTGCAAGCAATTCGGTCATCTAAGCAAAAACTATATGAACAGAGAAAACATTGATAGTGGTTTTAAGAATGGAAAAGCCAAAGTCTCAGAAATCAGAACTGAGATGAGCAAGCAATGGGTAAGGAAATCCTCAGATAATTCAGATCAAAGAAATGAAGGATCTAATGACACCCTAAATAGTGAGATGGGTGGATCCATCATTACAGAATAGAAAAGTAAAAAGATGACTGGAACTGTGCAATACAAGCCATCCTACATCAGTTCCAGATAAGCAATAAAGTCCATATCCGCATATTGATGCATGAGGACATGTTATGGTTCAACCTGAGTTGAAATGCTAGTGACACCCGAGTGATTCCGACTACACCCGAGCTGAGTCAGGTAGTATTGTTAATTGGAAATTTGGTTTCACCCGAGCTTCCGAGTGAATCTTGGAGAAACACCCGAGTCACGCCAGCTACTATGTACAGAGCATTTAATGAAATACTCTAACAACAGAGCATTTAATGAAATACTCTAACGGTTGAAAATATCTTATATATGAAGGAATGTAAAGAGTATTGTTTACAAAGCTTTTCAGTTTACAAGTCCATTCAGAGCCCTTAGCAATTTAGTGCGAATTCGTTATTGAAAGCGGAGTTTGATCATTTTTTCCGAGCAATATGGCATCCACTTCTAGCAGCAAGGTCAAGAAAGGTTCAGAGATGCTAGTAAGGAATGCAATTTGTGATCCTCTAGTGTTTAAGCTTTATCCGACAGTTGCAGAGGAGATAGACCCGATGGGAGCTCATTCCCTAATCCCTTTGAGAGTGTTACCATTGCAATGTACATGAGCTTGCAACCAGTGAGATGAATCAGACATATGAGAAGTTATGTATCGACGGGAATCTGAAGCCTGAGCATAAGCACCTCGAAACCAAGGGTTTGACACACATCATGCACATGCCGAGGGACTTCCAGACAAAATGTATGAGATATGTTCTTAGCCGTGTCCACGACATGCAACTATGGTTGGAACATCCTGTGAAGATCACCAAGCAGATAATTCACCGTGTCACCGGGTTCCCTATGCTAGACAAACCAAAAGATACCAAAACCCTATCTAAGGATGAACTAGTTGAGTTAACTCTTGCCGAGTGGGATGACAGAGGCATGAGACTTAATGGAGTAACATATTTGGAGTTGAAATTTGGCATTCATGTCATATCTCACAAGATATACAGCTCGAGTAGAGCCAACAATGTTGCTTGCAAAGCTGTTGACCTAGCTTACAAAGTAGTCAAGAAGAATCTGGTATTCGACCTAGCAGAATTGCAACTCACTCAATTGAGAAAGAATATGGAGAGCATCCGAGTATCAAAAACCAATTCATGTAAGTTTGGTTCTCTTCTAATATGCATACTATTTTATGTTGAGAAGTTCTTTCCTTCCAAAGGAACAATAGCATGGAAGAAGGATAGACCAATCATCCATCAAATTAATGAATTCACAGCTGAATTAGGAGATAATTTTGATAGCATTATGGATGGATATTTTGAAAGTTTCAAACAAAAGATGCAGAGTAGATATAGAATTCCCAAACAACTAGTTGAGAAGTACAAAGATGAAATCTGTTTTCTAGTGGATTGTGATAAGGTTTACATTCAAGCAGTAAAGCCTAGGGTTGCATGGGTACAACCCCTGCCATATGAAGTTAATAATGATGACACTAAAGATATCATAGAGGCTCTTGTGAATGAACCTGTCAATGCAAAGGCACCTTACTTTGGAACCTATGAGGAAGCAAAGAGCAGGATATCTTTGGAAATTGAGATTCCTAAGATATTGAAGAGAAGAAGAAAGAGACTTGATACATTCAAGAAGTATGGCAAGACCTCCGACTCTCCTACAATCTCTGAGAGTAAAGAGGACACAGTTAAAACAGAGGATACAGATAAGATAGAGGAAATTGAATCTGACAAGGAAGGAATTGATGATAATCCTCCACAGAAGAAGAGGAAGGCAACACCTAGACATAAAAAGGCAAAAGGCACTACCCCTGTTGTCACCCTGAGGATATCAAGGAGAAAAATCATACTAAGTGATGATGAGGAAGATGATGAAGAAGATAATACCGCGATCTTCACCAAACCAACAACCACACTTGATCAGAAGATTAAAGAACTTAGAGAAGGAAGAGCCATGAGTTCTTTGAAGTCACTGAAGTATGCTTCTAGGACAGAAGAAGAAAAGAAGAAAAGAAGAAAAGAAGAAAATTGAGCAAGCAGTGGTGGAGAAGATGGAAAAGTGGAAATATGACCCTTCCGAGTTTGAAGAGTTATATGACGAAAGACTTATTCAAGGCAGTATCTATTCCCTGGATGAATGTAGTGAAAATTGAAAAATACATAAGGGAACATACATTGATGTAGGTCATGCCTACAATGAAAGGCAAAGAAGTAAAAGAGTCCTTGAAGAAATATGAGAATAATCACACCCCCAGATTCAGGGCATTCCAAAAATTGAACAAGAATATAGAAGAAGTAGCTCAACGTGCCACATTAGTGTGGAAATCAATATTTGAGATAGCAGAAGGCAATGTGAAGGAAGAAGTACCGAGTACAGACCCTCCAGCACAAGGAAATGATGATACTCTACCCGAGGTACAAACTATTGAAGAGTCCAATGCAGAGAAGATTGCAGTTGAGGTAATGACATCACTACCCCAATCTCCTATACACAGTATAGTAACTCCGAGAAAAGACAAGGGTGTAGAATCAACATCTCAATAGACTAAGACCGAGCAACAGGCTCCTCTTACTATTGAGACATGCACACCTGAGTCGCAGAAAGGCAAGGTAAACATTTCTACTATTGATTCATCAGTAAATGTTGATCCAACAATTGGTACTGTAAAGGTCAATGACCTAATTGGACTGAATACTGAAGCAAAGGATGAGGTAGATAAAGGTAAGGAAATTGTTCCTTCACAGAGTCCTAAGTCAAAGGCAATAATAACTGATGAGATAGATCTGGATAAATAAGTTGTGATTCCTAATTGGGATCTATCCAACCTATCTGTAGAATAAATGGATATTTTGGGAGAATTATGGAAGAAAAGAGCCTCACAGCAAAAGCTCCGAAAAGAAAGACAAAGGAACAAAGTACTTGACGATGTCAAAGACATATTTGTAGATGCATTGCAAATTAAAGTCAATGAGAGTGACTCAATAATGGACCAACTTGTTGACATTTCCCACAAGTTCAACACAAATATGAATGGTTAGGAGAAGTTACTTGAGAAGGCAGAGAATAAATTTGAGAACAAGGTTCTAGAAAGCATTGCAAAGAAGATTGCAATTGACCAGGTGCAACTTACACAGTTTATCAGCACTCTAGAAACCACTATGAAAAATGTGGTAGCATTATTTGTAAAGTTGAGTGACTCCTCTAACTTTACTATGGAAATCAAGAACAAGTTAGTAAAGATCGATGCAAACATGAAGGAAAGTGCCAAGCAGTTAGCACTTGACCCAAGCACCAATCTGCTCACTTCATAAAGATCAAGTATCTCACCGATCTACAGGCTGAATTGTTGAGAGAAGAAGCAAGGACCAGAGAATCTCTTACAACAATCCAGAGCCAACTTCTACCATACATGGATGGAATGCAGAAACACATTACACATGCAAAAATTCTCATTCATGAAAACAACTTCTCAGTTGCCGAGCTAATGATAGAGCTATCTGTAGAACTACAAGTTGAATTGCACATCTTGAAGGTGCTACAGGACAATTGGGACAACACTCTGTCTCAAATTTTGAAGGTACATAGTGATTTTCTATCCTACTTCGGGATAACCCTGTAGATGACATTTTTTTTGGCATTCTTGTAAAAAACAAGGGGGAAATATCATTGTATAAAGAGGGAAATGTCATTGTAAATTACACATGTACAATGAATAGTGAAGATATATGTTACAATAACAATTTTGAAAAATACAAAAATAGAGTTAGTTGGACCCGAGCAACAGAGCAAGTGTCAAAACCCGAGCAATCAGTAAGGGGGAGTTTTGAAATATCAGATACAAAGTTTAATGATAAGTATTTTTGTCACTAATGCCAAAGGGGGAGATTGTAGACCTTATGACAAGACATATTGTCAATTAGTGTCAAAACACTTAGTCATTCAGTGTCGCCCGAGTGTTCAGTATTGCCCGAGTGACAGTTTATCACCCGAGTAGTCTTTTGGACCCGAGTGACAGTTTGAAGCCAACTTTGCATATATTGTTAAATATAATTTTGTTTATTGCAAGTTGACTTACAGAGTTATTTCTTAGATAAAGATATATATATGTAAGATAGTTTATTTTATCCAATATGAGAGAAGATAAGAAGATTATGAGAATGTATGCATAAGGCATGCGAATGACAATTTGAGTTAAGTATAGAAATATTCAGGACAACAGAGTCTCATCTATCACATTCAGGTGATCAATTATATTCAAAAGGATCTTATTCAACAATCACAGTTGCACACAACATATCTTCACTGATTCATTCTCACAAGTGGATCAACAAAATCCTTTAACAAGGTGGACCTAGCAGTCCTTTTTGTAAACCTCTTAACATAGTTGCATTACTTATTGTATTGTACAAAATCCTTTAACAAGGTGGACCTAACAGTCTTTTCTATGCTCCTAACAGGGCAGACTATCAGAAGTAGTCATTGTAAGCTCTAACAGGATAAATTTATATTGCAGTACTAAATCTTGTGGGTATCATCCCCACCCTAGTTTTACTTTCTTTTGGAAGGTTTCTGGGTAACCAAATATTGTGTTATGTGTTATGTATGATTCTTTTACTTTCAAGTTCTATGCATGCAAACAAATAAGTTAATCTAATTGTGGATTAAAAGGATTAAGTTTTATTGGTCCCTGATTCACCCCCCCCTCTCAGTCACTGGGCACATCATATAATTTCAACAACCTTATCCAACGGGCAACAGAGTCAAACATAATATTGCAAAGATGATCATGAACAAAGGACAACAACACAGTCTGATATGTCTATATGCCTTACATAAAACATACCCTATCAATCAAATTCTACTTGTGAATCCACCTGTGTATTTCAAATATGCAACTCCCTACTCAAAGAATTTAACCCTCCCCTTGGAAGAGACCTTGGAATAGACAATACATAACCAACATCCACTGGAAAGACAAGATTGACATACCTTTGATATTCCAACTCATACTCATTTGAAGACAAATCTTAAATCACAATCATTCCTTAAATGACTCTATTGCTGATCAACAACATACAAGATTAAAACATCCTTAATGCTTTATTCTCTATGATTCAGAAGCAAAATAGAGACAACTTGATATCAGAACAACAATATACTAAATTTCATTCATGAGCAAACTGTTACAATGATGTTCTTTCCTGAAACAGAAAGGATACAGAACACCTTATATGCATAGAAGAGGGAAAAATATACAGAAGACACTTATGGAACCTGCTCTGAAGCTTTTGCAGAGGAACATAGTCTGAAACCTCCCAAAACAAAGCACAAACAAGAACCCTTACAAAAGAGAAAAGAGGGAAATAAATACAGAAGAAGGAAACCCTAAAATCTAAGTCTGATTCACACCTGTCCTCCTTGAAATCTGATATGCACTTATCCTTCTATTCACAACTGACTTGATCTTTCTTCAAATCTGATTTCATTTTGATCTCCATCGGGCACTTCAAAATCTGATTTCATATGTCTTTTCCATTATCCGACTCCACCAAAGAAATATGATCTCAGCTATCTATCTCTTCAATATAATCTGATTTTTATCCTTTGTAAACATCCTCCAAATCTGATTCCAAAATATGATTTTATTCCTCTGAGAAATCCTCTGTGAAAGCATATCTTCCAGTCTTTGAAATAAAAATACTCCACCAGACTATGTAAAAAGATAATTCCCTAATCTTGCACATTACATTATTTTTTGTGCATTTTAAATATTGTCTTATGTAATTTTAATCTTATTTCCTCTTTTAATTTTCATGCACAGACTATAGTTTAATTCCTTTTAAGTTTAATCCTGTGCACATTCCTATTTTGAAATTCACTTTTATGCATATTGCTGCCCCCAGAACTCACCAGATTGCGACACATGTCATACACTGATTGGCTACACTTAACTAGCTTTACAAACTCCTCCTTTAACCCTAGTTCACTTAGAGACTTGGAGACAACTTAGTCTCTAGATCTATGAAGGATTTTCTTAACCATAGTTTCTTTTAGAGACTTGGAGATAACCTTCAGTCTTTAAGTCTCTATAAACTTTAACTTGACCACGCACTTAACCACGGTTAACTTACACAGTGTGTCTCTAAGTCTCTGAACAATTTCCTTGACCCTGGGTTTACTGTGAGATTAAATACGAACCCTTAGATCTGATCTTCATATGACGGCAGTCTCTTAATCTCGGAAGGAAAGGCACTTAACTGTTTGTATTGGGAGACTTTGCGCGCGGTTAATCAAGCGATTAGTCGCTGAATCTCCAGTGTTATCTCTTAATTGCGGTTATCTTGCGCAACCTCACAACTGCATTGTCTCTGAGTCTCAAAATCTCTGGCGGTTATCTGGTAACATCTCGTGAAATCGCCCGGCAGTTAACTGACTGCTAGTTGCGTGATCTCGCATGGTTTTCTCCAACCGCGGGTTCATCATGCAAATTCACGACCTCTTGCCACATGTCCTTTCATCCTTGTCACCATCTGCGCCACCTGTTTGCAAAATTTGGTCTTATTCGGTCACCAACATGTTTCCTGAGGCACTTGTCTCCTACGCGCGTGGAGAGCCTCCTGCTCATCTTCACATTTCAATATGTTTTCCTTCTTCCTTTTAAACACCTCATATTGTGTTTGTGGGATCAATGTGGGACTAAAGCCCTTTGTGCTTTAAAGCCATTTCGCATTCTGTGCCCAAAATAATGGGGCCCACAAGCACATTGACTCCTCCAGCCAAGGGGCCCACCAATAGGCCTCTTGGCTTTTCATTCACATTACACTATATGCGCTGGCATATAGAAAGACTAAAGAAATCCCCATCCTTATGGGTGTACGATAAATGGTTTGAGAGTTTTTACTTTAAGCCTGCGCAACATCTTCCTATACCATGTGCTAATCCAAACATTCCCCGCGTAGCTTCAAACACATCACAATGCATGGGAATTTATTTGTCTTTGTTTAATTTTCAACTGCTAATTGCATTTGCTGAAAGCTTCTTTTGCGCAGCCTCCTCCAAATTCAACGCAGACATCTCTATTCACATCTGCAATTTTGCATTTACAAAGTGTTTTGGATGTTTAGAATGTCCCATGCGTCGTTTTCTTTTTAATATGCTAAGAAACACATTACTCCCTCCACCTTTCTCTTTAAAATGTTTCACATGCCTTCCCTCAATGCTGCGTGGGCACTTGCATTGGATTTACACCTGCATCGATGCATTTGCTAAAAGTTTGAAACCCCTCAATATTCAGCGTGGGCTTATGCCTTTTGCAGGCTCCAAACACTTCACCATTTACTGGAAGATATCTATTTGCATTGTTTTTGTTTTAATGCCCCTCTTATTCTTCCTACACAACACCTCTCATGCTTGCGCAACACTTACTTTGCATAGAAATATGCTGGTCTCTTTGGTATTGCGCATGTCCTTATTGCAAAGACTTTTAAACTCCATGCACTGGACTACTTGGTCTCATGCGCAACATTTTACCTACCAATAGCATTGCTTTTTAATGCCTCCATTCACTATACTGCCTGGGTTTCCTCCAACTAATGCTGTTCTGCACAAGCAATATGCAATGATGATTAATTTCAAACATTAAAAACATGCTGCCATCCCTCTTGCTGCGCGTGGGGTCCTCCAATGTTTAACGCAACACCTCAATTTACATCTGCAAATTGTATTTGCAAAGTGCTTTGATAAATGCCCTGCACAAACTTCTATTTACAACATTGCATATATTTTATGCCTATGTTTCATGCGTTGGATCCTCCAGATTAATGCGCAGGGTCATCTTAATGCTTTTTGCAATGTATTTTGGTTTGATGTTCTAAAAGAACATTTAAAATGTAGCCCACTCCTTACTGCTGTTCTAAAAGTTTCAAATGCCCTCTCTCTGTTAAGCATTGCATATTTCTCTCTATATGTCTCTTGTTTAAACTCCTTGCTATCTGTACCTGCTAATGACATTGCCGTTAAATTCTTTTAAACACCATTCTCTTCCTCCATCATGCCTTTCAACGTAGATCCATGGGATTGCATTTGCAAATTTCTATTTGCATCAAAATGTTTTCACCTTCATATTGCCCTGCGTAAGACTACTTGTGGTGTTTTCTCCTACCAAGTGCATTTGCCTTTTAGTTTTGTAAACATTAAATTCTCACTTTCCACATAGGGTATTATTGCATTTGGTTGAAAGTTTTAAATTGTCTTGCATAGAACATGCGGTGGCTTTATCGTTTCCACTTTGAAAGTTCATTTTGTATTCACAAAAGATCTTCAAAAGCCATCTTCTAATTTTGTTTACTTGTGCAGTTGACACACCGGGAGGACATCTTTCAAATAACCCAAACATGGCCTTTAGTGAAGCTAGACCATGAACTTTGAAATGGCGATCACAACAAACTATCATGCACACCTCTGCAAACTGATCTGAAAGATGATAGGTAGTCTCTAGAACAGACCTCACAAACTGATTGAACAACTCTCTACAAATATGAGAAATGGAAAACCCACTTATCTCTAGCGTCTGAGCATGGTCACCGATTGGATTGGATTGAAAACATCAGGGCCAAAAGATAATGACATTCAAAGTAAGCAACTTCATATATTCTGCAACTGGAACTATTTAAACACATGCAAACCCTACCCAAAATGCAACATGGAAAGATACTGGATCAACTCCCGAGGATCCGTCACTCGACATAGTGATTCTTTAGAACACACTGAATATGCACGTAAAAAGGCTTCGCCAGATCTTATTCCATGTGCAAGATGTAACCGATCAAATATGACAGTTCTGAAAACTTGTGCAGACGCATATGTAAAAACAACAAACTTCATTTGGATTGACATTTGCAAAACACCAAAACATGCTCTGAGACTTACCCACTAATCTAGGTAGTACATTTACATGCAAAGAGTATGGACCCACAATCGGTACTTGAAAACAACTACCATATAAAGAGTTACCACCTTATGAAAGTAACTACCCTGTGAAAACAATTCTGTTTAACACTGCCAATCTGTATCAACTGCTTTTGATTCTGATTTCACAAGCCAATCAAAAGAGACTCTTAAAGTATGATACTCGGGACATAGAGTTACTTTCACATAGGGAACATGAATCTTCAATTAATTTGCTCTGATAATGAATTGATCAACTGACACTAATATGTAAAGTCAACACTTTACAACTTTCTGAACTTAAACTCAATAAATATGTAGAAATTAGATTTGGAATCAGCTAGGCAAAGTGGACAACTGGATTGGTGTGAATCTAAAAATCTTGAGGAAGGTACACTTTCATGTTTTCAATGTAGGGGATAAGCCAATTCTTCAATATCTTGAACTGGGCATAAATGGTGGGAGCACAAAGTAGGGTACTTAGAAATTCTGCATTTGACACTCAGGAAATCAGAATTAATTACAAATAGAATGGCTTTGGAAAAATTGTCATCCGACTTCACAAGGATCTGAAAATAGGCATGGAGGTTTACTTTCATGTCTACAACATCGTGGAACACTCCATAATGTCATGCCTATCCATCTGTTCAGAGATGCAAATCTTCAAAGTAGGTCATTGGGGAAATTCTGAATAAGTGCAAAGTGCAGATTTGGGCAAACACCTCCAAATGGCCATCTCCAAAACATGTCAAAACTGAAATTTGAGAGCTGGAACCCACTATACTTGCTAAATGAAATATGTTGAACCCACTCTCCAAGTGATATCTCATGAAAATCATCAGGCTTCTTTTTACAAGCATTCAAACTTGGCTTCTCACAAAAGATTTTAGGGCAACAACTTACATTTAGGGAAAATTTTTAATATAGTCACTCCAAAATGTACCTAAAATTTTGGAGTTCCAACAGTGGCTTTGACCGAGGACGCGTGCCCCATGTGGGGATGCAGAGAATTCATAATCTCTTGGTACAACAGACCATTCACAAAATAAAGTCAGATTTTCTTCTCTTATTTCTCCTTTCTCTTAAAACTCTTCTCAAAAATAGGGAACCCTTTATTGAAAGAAAACACACCACACAACTGAAGGGAAATCAACTATACAACATGCATATTATTTACAAAAGTCCCGAAGCCCCAAAACTGAAATCAACTCTTACCTCTGTCAAAAACAAAATTCTTTGCTCCTTGCTTGAGAAACAAGCTAAAAATACCACTTTCATCAGTCTGATTTGACCTACTGTCATCTTGTATTAGCTCATCACATAAAAAATTATCAGCATATTTAACATCTGAACTTATATGAAAACCAGGCAGACCGTGAGAATGTAAATTGTGTGGCATATGCATGTTACATTCATTAGATAAAAAGAAACTACGATAAATGCAATACTTATCATCTTCAATCCTTAGGCCACATCTTAGAAAATCACTATCCCACTGAAAAGGAAAGCACTCCAATTCTGCCATATTGATGGAGTTAACACTATTGGATCCATCCATATCAGTAGTTTGCACATCAAAGGAGAAATCATACTGAATCTCATGCAAACATTGAGGACATTCATCACTTGGGACATGATCTAGCCTATTCTTCAAAGGATATGGAACAACAATCTGAGAATCATCAAAGTTAGGCTCATCATAAACATTAGGGATCTCATGCAAATGACTTTGACCTTTTGTAAGAGAAAACAAATTAGGAATAGAATAAGAACAAGATTCAACATCATCATTATCAAGACATGGAAACCCCATATCATGATCCATATTCTGCTTTTCAAAAGGATTATCATCCCACATCTTGTTAGTGGTTTGTATATCCATATCAGAAATCTCTAAATGATTCTCTTTCAAATTATCATCTTTATACAAACCACTATCTTGTTCATTTGAGGGAGGATACATATCAACACACTTATCAGGCAATTGCATATGTTGAGTAACTAAAAGTTCATCATGAAATAGTTCAATGAAAGATTTAGAATCAGGAAAAGATTCATTATCAACACATTTATCCCAGTTAATACTCAACATCATATCTGGAGTCTCTTCATCTTTTAAATCAGAACAAATATTGATACTCTCATTACCTGTAAGTTCATATTCAATCTTGTTGTAGGCTAGTGAGACATGAGTACAAGGAAAAGTAGAAATATAAGTATCAAAACTTTGACCATTTGATATACATTCCTTGTCAAACTCAATATATATGGGGTGTAGGGATTCAAATTTATCGTTTCCTGAAAATATGAGATATTCATAAGATAACAATTCTAAAATTTGTTCACTATGAAGTGAATCACTGTCATCATTATCAAAACTTATATCGATGGGGCATGAAACGATAGATTCCTTTTTAGATGCATATCTCTGAAAATCAGCAGCTAAGAGTTTTGAGATTTTCTCATTGCTTAGAAGACATTGGAATTCTTGTTACCCTCATTGGCTTCTTGCTTGATGCTGCAAATTTCTTCCTCGTTAGAAACAAGGAGTGAGATCTCTTAGGCCATATCATCTTGTGCAAATAAATCACTACAACAACTTACATCTGCATTGTAATAATCATCTTGTTGTTCACACAAAATATCTTCAAAGTGAAACAAGAAATATGCATCGTTATGCTGAGAAAAAGAATAGTCTACAAACTCAAAAGGAACATTTCCAGCTATACATTCATCTTCATCGTCTTGCTGCTCATAAAATTCATTGTCAGCATCATAATCAACACTTTCAACATAATTAGACTCAACATCATTATCATAATAGCTAGATTCAATATCATTAGATTCAGCCTCAACAACATAACTAGATTCATATTCAACATCCTCAATATTTTCTGATTCAATATCACTAGATTCAACTTCAGATATAACTTTAGATGAGATATTTTTAACATGTTCCATCCATTTCATGGTATGCCAAATATATTCCACCCTCTGAGAGATTGGCAAATTAATTGAATCAGGAAAAAAAAGTTACACAAACAAATTAGCCCAAACCAACTCTTGAGGACAGAAATAAATACTATACTCCTTAATTTGAGCATAAAAATTTATGAAAAATTCTAATTGAGACTCACTCTCCTCTCTTCCCATATTTTCTTGTAATGTCAAAATAATCATTTCTTGAATCTTTTGTCTTAATACTTCTGTTTCTGCATGAACAAGTTCAAGTTTTGATAAAGGATCTCCAGATTTAGACATGTCATGATAACCCCTGTGCTCCATGTCACCATATTTCTCAACAAAACAATATTCTAGTGCAGCCATAGACCTTATTGAACCATGAGGTAATTATTTAAACCAATGCCTAACACCCTCAACTAGAGATATCACAAAAAGGTTCATTAATACATCCTCATGTGTGATGTTATGATCATCTATTAAGTCAGGAAACTTGTCTATATGCTCCTTAGATAATTTCTCACCCATGCCAGTGAATTTAGGCAAGCAATCTCTGACTCCTGATGGAATAGGATTTGGGTATCCAGGAATACCTTCAAAATTCATAGCCCCATACAACCTACCCCTAAATAGTTGTGAAATCTTAGTAGGCAGGATAATTACTAACTGCTTGTCTTCCCTCTCAATTAGTGCTGACCACTTAATAGAAAAAATGTGTATAACTAATTTTCATAGAATAAAAAAATTTATCCAATGAAAATAAAAATACCTGGAATATGATGAAGCTGCTGCAAACTATTTGATTTGAAGTCACAACCAAATCACCTTCAAAACTTGGTAGAGCCGCCACCTCTTTGTAGAGGAAAATATTTTTATTAGTTGAGATCTCTTTCCCAACTCTGACCTTCTTCAAATCAAAAACTTACATACATCTCTAATATAGGGTCTCTTAATGATTCCTCTCTCGACTTATGCTATAAGTCACAAGAGTACTATTATCTGTTGCCTCTTCACTGCAAGTCCACCTCTTCTTTGTAGTTTTTTTTTCAAACATGCATACTGGGTCGCCACTCACCACATGTGAGATTGTATAGGTATTTCTTAAAGAACTTAGACTTTCAGACACTTTGCAATGATAGACAGAAAAGACTTGACTCTTTTTACAGAAGTTTGAGGAATATGTCTTTGCAAACAATGACTCTATGACTAGACTTTGGGATTAACTTAGCAAGGCAAGGCTACAAATCACTTATACTTACTAATCACTTTTTCTTCTTTCTCCCTAGTAGAGTCGCCAATTTGTTAGAGATTTTTCTTGCAAGATCAAAACAGACTATAACTTAATCAATTCTATAACTCACAACTCTTGATTTTTGCAAGATAAAGTCTAATTGATGAGGATTAATCTTTCTTCTTCGAGTTCCACATCAGTCAGATGGGTATTGCCTAATCTGCACACACATGAATCCTTTGTGACAAATACAATCTTGCAGATATATAATTGTGGAATAGTTTTCATAACTTTAGGTAACAAATACCTCAATGTTTTATCAAGTCTTATGCAATATTCTGCTTGCATGGAGTAAGTCTGAAAACTAGAGCAATCCTAACTCCTAAAAACATGAAAATGAAATGTTTTTTCAATTATGTTTTGATGTATGGATCTCTGAAATACCCCAATTCTTTCATAGACTAGTGCCTTATCCAATGGGCAACAAAGTCAAACATAACATTGCAAAGATGATCATGAACAAAGGACAAAAACATAGTCTGATATGTCTATATGCCTTACATAAAACATACCCTATCAATCAATTTCTACTTGTGAATCCACCTGTGTATTTCAAATATGCAACTCCCTACTCAAATAATTTAACCCTCCCCTTGAAAGAGACATTGGAATAGACAATAAATAACCAACATCCACTAGAAATACTAGATTGAGATACCCTTGATATTCCAACTCATACACATTTGAAGACAAATCTTAAATCACAATCATTCCTTAAATGACTCTATTGCTGATCAACAACAGACAAGATTAAAACATCCTTAATGCTTTATTCTCTATGATTCAAAAGCAAAATAGAGACAACTTGATATCAGAACAACAATATACTAAATTTTATTCATGAGAAAACTGTTACAATGATGTTATTTTCTAAAACAGAAAGGATACAAAACACCCTATATGCATAGAAGAGGGAAAAATATACAAAAGACACATGGAATCTGCTCTGAAGCTTTTGCAGAGGAACATAGTCTGAAACCTCCCAAAACAAAGCACAAACAAAACCCCTTACAAAAGAGAAAAGAGGGAAATAAATACAGAAGAAGGAAACCCTAAAATCTAAGTCTGATTCACACCTGTCCTCCTTGAAATCTGATATGCACTTATCCTTCTATTCGCAACTGACTTGATCTTTCTTCAAATCTGATTTCATTTTGATCTCCATCGGGCACTTCAAAATTTGATTTCGTATGTCCTTTCCATTATCTGACTCCACCAAAGAAATATTATCTCAGCTATTTGTCTCTTCAATATAATCTGATTTTTATCCTTTGTAAACATCCTCCAAATCTGATTCCAAAATCTGATTTTATTCCTCTGAGAAATCCTTCGTCAAAGCATATCTTCTAGTCTTTGAAATAAAATATTGTACCAGACTATGTAAAAATATAATGCCCTAGTCTTGCACATTACATTATTATTTCTGCATTTTAAATACTTTGTCTTATGTAATTTTAATCTTATTTCCTCTTTTAATTTTAATGCATAGACTATAGTTTAATTCCTTTTAAGTTTAATCCTGTGCACATTCCTATTTTGAAATTCACTTTTATGCATATTGCTGCCCCCAGGACTCACCAGATTGTGACACATGTCATACACTGATTGGCTGCACTTAACTAGCTATGCAAACTCCTCCTTTAACCCTAGTTCACTTAGAGACTTGGAGACAACTTAGTCTCTAGATCTCTGAAGGATTTTCTTAACCATAGTTTCTTTTAGAGACTTGGAGATAACCTTCAGTCTCTAAGTATCTATAAACTTTAACTTGACCACGCCCTTAACCACGATTAACCTGCACAATGTGTCTCTAAGTCTCTGAACAATTTCCTTGACCCTGGATTTACTGTGAGATTAAATGCGAACCCTTAGATCTGATCTTCATCTGACGGTAGTCTCTTAATCTCAGAAGGAAAGGCACTTAATCATTTGTATTGGGAGACTTTGCGCGTGGTTAATCTGGCAGTCAGTCGCTGAATCTCCAATGCTATCTCTTACCGTAGGTATCTTGCGTGACCTCGTGACTGCACTACCTCTGAGTCTTAGAATCTCTGGGTGTTATCTGGTAACATCTCGGGACTTCGCCCGATAGTTAACTGACTGCCAGTTGCGTGATCTTGCATGGTTTGCTCCGGCCGTGGTTTCATCATGCAACTTCATGATGACTCGCCATGTGTCTTTTCATCATTGTCACCATCTGCGCCACCTGTCTGCAAAATTTGGTTTTCTTCAGTTGCCAACACGTTTCTTGAGGCACTTGTCACCTGCGCGTGTGGAGAGCCTCCTGCTCATCTTCACATTTCAATATATTTGCCTTCTTCCTTTTAAACACCTCATATTGCACTTGTGGGATCAATGTGGGACTAAAGCCCTTTGTGTTTTAAAGCCATTTCACATTTTATGCCCAAAATAATGGGGCCCACAAGTACATTGATTCCTCCAGCCAAGGGGCCCGCCAATAGGCCTCTTGGCTTTTCATTCACATTACACTATATGCACTGGCATATAAAAAGACTAAAGAAATCCCCATCCTTATGCATGTGGGATAAACGGTTTGAGAGGTTTTACTTTAAGCCTGCGCAACATCTTCCTATACCATGCGCTAATCCAAACATTCCCTGTGCAACTTTAAACACATCACAATGTATGTGCATTTATTTTTCTTTGTTTAATTTTCAAATGCTAGTTGCATTTGCTGAAAGCTTCTTCTGCGCAGCCTCCTCCAAATTCAACACATTCATCTCTGTTCACATTTGCAATTTTGCATTTACAAAGTGTTTTGGATGTTTGGAATGTCCCATGCGTGGTTTTCTTTTTAATATGCTAAGTAGCACATTACTCCCTCTACCTTGCTCTTTAAAATGTTTCACATGCCTCCCCTTAATGCCGCGTGGGCACTTGCATTGGATTTACACCTGCATCGATGCATTTTCTAGAAGTATGAAACCCCTCAATATTCAGCGTGGGCTTATGCCTTTCGTAGGCTCCAAACACTTCACCATTTACTGGCATATATCTATTTGCATTGTTTTTGTTTTAGTGCCCCTCTTATGCTTCCTGCGCAAAACCTCGCATGCTTGTGCAACACTTACTTTGCATAGCAATATGTTGGTCTCTTTGGTATTGCGCATGTCCTTATTGCAAAGACTTTTAAACTCCATGCGCTGGACTACTTGGTCCCATGCGCAACATTTTACCTGCCAATAACATTTCTTTTTAATGCCCCCATTCACTATATTGTGTGGACTTCCTCCAGCTAATGCTGTTCTGCACAAGAAATATGCAATGAGGATTAAGTTCAAACATTAAAAACATGTTGCCATCCCTCTTGCTGCGTGTGGGGTCCTCCAATGTTTAACGCAACACCTCAATTTACATCTGTAAATTGTATTTGCAAAGTGCTTTGATAAATACCCTGTGCAAACTTCTATTTACAACATTGCATATATTTTATGCCTATGTTTCATGCGTTGGATCCTCCAGATTAATGCGCAGGGTTATCTTAATGCCTTTTGCAATTTATTTTGGTTTGATGTTCTAAAAGAATATTTAAAATGTAGCCCGCTCCTTACTGCTGTTCTAAAATTTTCAAATGCCCTCTCTCTATTAAGCATTGCATAGTTCTCTCTATATGTCTCATGTGTAAACTCTTTGTTGTCTGTACCTGCCAAGGATATTGGCATTAAATTCTTTTAAACACCATTCTCTTCGTCCACCATACCTTTCAACGCATCTCTAGGATTGCATTTGCAAATTGCTATTTGCATCAAAATATTTTTACCTTCATATTGCCCTGCGCAAGACTACCTGTGGTATTTTCTCCTACCAAGTGCATTTTCCTTTTAGTTTTGTAAACATTAAATTCTCACTCTCTACTAAGGGTATTACTGCATTTGGTCGAAAGTTTTAAATTGTCTCGCATAGAACATGCGCTGGCTTTGTCGTTTCCACTTTGAAAGTTCATTTTGTATTCACAAAAGATCTTCAAAAGCCATCTTCTAATTTTGTTTACTTGAGCAGTCGACACGCCAGGAGGACATCTTTCAAATAACCCAAACATGGCCTTTAGTGAATTCATACCATGAACTTCGAAATGGTGATCACAACAAACCATCATGCACATCTTTGCAAATTGATCCGAAAGATGATATGTAGTCTCTAGAACAAACCTCACAAACTGACTGAACAACTCTCTTCAAATATGAGAAATGGAAAACCCACTTATCTCCAGCATCTGAGCATGGTCACTAACTGGATTGGCTTGAAAACATCAGGGCCAAAATATAATGACATTCAAAGTGAGCAACTTCATATATTTTGCAACTGGAAGTATTTAAACACATGCAAACCCTACCCAAAATGCAACCTGGAAAGATATTGGATCAACTCCTAAGGATCCATCACTCGGCATAGTGATTCTTTAGAACACACTGAATATACACGCAAAAAGGCTTCACCAGATCTTATTCCATGTGCAAGATGTAACTGATCAAATATGACAATTCTAAAAACTTGTGCAGACGCAGATGTAAAAGCAACATAAACTTCATTTGGATTGGCATTTGCAAAAATACCAAAACATGCTCTGAGACTTACCCACTAATCCAGGTAGTACATTTATATGCAAAGAGTATGGACCCACAATCGGTACATGAAAAAAAATTCCAGATAAAGAGTTACCACCTTATGAAAGTAACTACCTTGTGAAAACAATTCTGTTTAACACTGCCAATCTATATAAACTGGTTTTGATTCTGATTTCACAAGCCAATCAAAAGAGACTCTAAAGTCTGATACCTAGAACATAGATTTAATTTCACATAGGGAACATAAATTTTCAATTATTTTTCTCTGATAATGAACTGATCAACCGACACTAATATGCAAAGTCAACACTTTACAACTTTCTGAACTTAAACTCAATAAATATGCAGAAATTGGATTTGGAATCAGTTAGGCAAAGTGGAAAACTGGATTGGTGTGAATCTAAAAATATTGAGGAAGGTACACTTTCATGTTTTCAATGCAGGGGATAAGTAAATTCTTCAATATCTTGAACTGGGCATAAATGGTGGGAGCACCAAGTAGGGTACTTAGAAATTCTGCATTTGACACCCAGGAAATCAGAATTAATTGCAAATAGAATGGATTTGGAAAACTTGTCATCCGACTTCACAGGGATCTAAAAATAGGAATGGAGGTTTACTTTCATGTCTACAACATCCTGTAACACTCCATAATGTCATGCCTATCCATCTGGTCAGAGATACAGATCTTCAAAGTAGGTCATTTGGGAAATTCTGAATAAGTGCAAATGCAGATTTGGGCAAACACCCCCAAATGGCCATCTCAAAAACCTGTCAAAAATGAAATTTGAGAGCTGGAACCCACTATACTTGCTAAATGAAATATGTTGAACCCACTCTCCAAGTGATATCTCATGAAAATCATCAGGCTTCTTTTTACAAGCATTTAAACTTAGCTTCTCACAAAAGATTTTAGGGCAACAACTTACACCTAGGGAAAATTTTAATATAGTCACTCCAAAATGTAGCTAAAATTTTGGAGTTCCAACACGACGCATGTCTACGGGCATGGGAGGAAAATGAAAAAACCTTGGTGTTGAAATAATTTTGAGTTGGGGAACCCAAATGTTGCAAAGAACGTCTATAGTATTGTAAGATCTAAATTTGGAGGGTGTTTGAATGCCCTAGATCTCCTAAATAAGATTTGTATAATGAAGGGAAATCCTATGTCCAAATTCAGGATATTACGTTTAATTATATTGATCAAAAGGATGGAAAAGAGCATGTAAAGAATGATGTGATAAGATGCCTATCTCATGACATAGCAGATCTAGAAAAACTCTTTTTCTGAGTTCTGTAAACTGTTTCTGGAGATGCTGACAGTTGATACCAAACCGGAGCACAGAGACGGACAAAACCCAGAAATATTTTTCCGTTCTGATGTCGTCTTATGAAAAAGGTCGACCCTGTACCACTTTTTCCAACTCGATCTGCTCAACTCCGAAAGCATCTCTGTTCGCACAGTCTGAAAGAAATCCGAAAAGGGTGTCCAGATCTGGCCTCGGATCCTCTATCCTGCACCTGCAAATATCTGAAAAGGGGGTTTTGGGGTGGCTATATAGGGTTTTTCCTTAGTCAAACCCCCATTTTGGTGGTTTCCACCTCCACGAATAGCCGAGTATATGGAATGTATACTGTGTGTGTGTTGCTCTTTGGAAAGAGTCTTTTGAACATGCAATATCAAGATCTAATCTTCTAGATTAACAATCTTAACATAACATGGAAATGAGAAAGCAATGCAAAGATTTGAATATGATAAATAAAGCATACCAAGCCCCCAAGGCTAAAGTATTCCTATCAACTCACAATCCGTAATTGCTACCCCATGATAATGTCCTTTGAATGCTTGAATGTTGAAGATGGTAGATCTAAAAAGAAAGCCTTCTTG
>MU224074.1:1738562-1750458 GCA_018584345.1 Thuja plicata | reverse complement strand
AGTGTTTATATAGAGATTTCAATATAGGTCTCCTAGGGCAATGCGATGGATCCAAATTCAAATTTCACCTCGAATCATGGTCCAATCACATTTTCCAACTAAGGAGAAAACATATTAATTTGAATATCGGAGAAAACACTTCTGCATTTGAACCCGGGGACCTATTGCAAGTTTCAGACCCCGATAAGCTCCGGATTTGGAAACGGGAACCAACACCTGTCGGGGGACAGGGTTGACTTCAGACCTGACCTAGGATAGGGTCAACCTCAGCCCTATCATAGGACAGGGTCAACCTCGGCCCTGTCCTGAGTTTTTAGGTAGGCCAGCAGGATGTGACAGAAAGGCTCCCAGGTCAATCGGGGACCTAGGAAGGTGGGGGAATGAGTTAGAATGTTAAGAAGGCCTAAAAGGATTGGAGAGAGAGTAAGATGAGGCCTAGGAGGACCAATACATAGGTCCTACCTAGAAAGAAGAGCCATGGAGAGGAAAAATCCAGGAGGATCCATAAGATCCTAACCCTAATTTCACCTAAACATGTAAAAATGCAAATCTATTATGCAAACATACCAAACGAGGGTGCTAAACTCATCCAAATGGAAGTGCTTCCATTTTAAGATGATACAAGTATATAAAAATCCAAAATTATCTTACTGCCAAGAGTGAGAAAATTATTTTGATTGTAGTCTTCCATTCATATGCGGCATCAGTAAAAAGGGTGCAAGCTTCCCTAGAATATTCTCTGCTTCTTTTATATCTTTTACATTCTTTAACTCTATGCAGCTTCTTAGATCCCTCAAACATCACTAAACCAGTGAGCTTTAGATCTACTATATCCTTTAGATGACCAAATTGTTTCTTTATCTTCTTGTATTGGTTTGTTAGAAAATTCAATTTCATGTACAAATTCTCTATCTATATCCTAATGCAACCATCTTCATCATTCTTGTAGTCAACTATACAATTTGTGACTCGAACTTGTTAATTTGACCATGTATATTCTTTGTGAAGATGTGCCATCTATGAAAAAATTGATACACAACTACAACTTCATTTACACATTTCTCAAAATCCTTCGGTCTCCTATAGTTAGATGTGTGTAGTTGCACACTTATTCACTAACTCTTCTAACATTTTTCTTCCACCTTTTTCTCTACATTCTTCAAAATTCTAGCTTCCAATCTATAGGCATGTTCCTTGAAACGTTCAAGAAGCACCGATAGTTGCTCCACATTTGTCAATGACTCATCTAATTGTACTTTCAAAATCCCTTCATTAAGGACTTTTACAATATTATCAATCAACTATGTGCTTTCCTTATAAGATTTTTGAACTCCTTGCGGGCTGAATGGTGAAAGATATCACCTAAGTGTAATCTATGCAATGGAGTCATCCCGTCTAGATAAACTTTTCCTTGAGTAATAGGTACCTATAATACCTCATTTTTGATCACCTACTCAAATTGCATTTGAAGTTCCAACAAGTCTAGGGCTGAATCTCTGGAAGGTTTGAAAGATTCACTACCAAGAATTTCACCTTTTTCTCCCTTAACAACCTCCTAATCTTTTAGTTCTTGATCCTTCTCGTTCTTTGGAGTCTTTTCTTTTGTAAACTTAGAGCCCTTATCAAAAGTCTCCGCTTTATCCTACCCCCTCAACAAACTTGTGTTATTAATCTTATGCTCAGCTTGATGCTTTGCCAGAGCAAACTCAACATTGATTACTTCAAGAGTACTTGTTCCAATTTCTAGAATAGATGCGTCATCCGGATTAGTATTTGTATGCATATACTCATCAATTGTTGGAATAGTGTTTGTCTTCTCCAGACGAGAAGACTTAGTCTTCATTAGTTCATTGACAATTATGCAACCATATCTTGTGTTTGTTTGACTATCCTCTGATAGTCATCTAGATCCTCACACGTTATAGTGTCGACTCTTTTCCTTATTCTTGCATTTTGCACTGAGAGTTAGTGCAATCTAAGCTCTGTCTCCTCCAGACAAGAAAGAACATAATTTTTCCAAGGCATGAGTTTTGATGTTAGATTCTTCAAGCATTGATTCCTTTGTTCTCTTGGTCAAGGCATCCATCAAATCCTTAGGCAAGTTATTAGCAATATTATCAAGATGCAAATTGTAGGTGATCAAATACTGTATGATAGCCTTCTCAAATTTTCTCTTATCCATTGGAGGGATATGCTTGTAAAGACTAGTAGCTATCTCCAAGCCTTTATATTGATTGATGACATTGACCTAGTGTTTAAATATAGAGGTTGATACCCTGTATCAATTAGAGGGATTTCTGTCTTCTTCTTTCCCTTCTCTTTCTCCTTCTCCTTCTCCTTCTTTTCTTCCTTTTCTTTTTGAATTTTCTTTCCTTTGTTCTTTACCTTCTCATTTTATTTTGTTATTTAAATCTTAGATCTCTTCTTTCTTTCAGGAGGTGGGCCCTCTTCTTCATCTTCCCTTCCAGTTCTTTTCAACCTCTTCTTCACTACAATTTTGTATTTTTTAGCTTCCTCATTTGAGCTGCTGCTATTAATAGGTGCCATACCCATTTTCTCCTTTGAATATTTGTGTTTTGGCCCGTGTCCTCCTGTTTTACTTACTGTTTCTCTTGTATGGGTTTTGGAGGAACCAATTTCATAGGTGGGAAAGCATAGGAAGACCTTGTTCTTCTCTGTAATGTTCCAGAAGTGGTTGTTGAGACAAGATGCATGTTCAACTTCTTGTAGAGATTTTCTATTTTATTGTCACGATCCTTCTCTAATTTCTTATAGAGCATCTTATTAAGGAGCTCCACTGCCATTCCAAACCTCTCTTCTTCCAAATAAATTTCCAATTGTAGCAACACATTGATGTTTTTTTCTACTTCTTCTGTAGTGATCTTATAGGGAAGTTCTGACAGCCAAACAACCCTAGGTTGAACAACCTCAATGTAAAAAAATTCCTTACTGACAAGGAATGCTATTTCATCCTTATATTTTTGGACCAATGATCCACAAATCTCATCTCTCTGTTGCATCTTCTCCTAAAAAGTTATAACCATCCCCAAAATAATGTATTTTATACATCCTTATCCTCATTCAAGTTCCTAATATGCTGTCTAATTTGTACTGTAATCAATGAGGACTTATCCCCGACTCTATATTTGATACCTGGAAGCTCATTCATAAACATGAGTGCAAGATAGTGAATCAATGGGCTATACTTGAATTGTAACTTGATGTTCTTTGTTTTCTCCAAATTGTCCGATAGTTGTTGACGAAGGACCTTGCACAAGTCAAACCTTTCACCTTGAACCACCATTTGACGTGTGGTGTATATAGAAGTGGAGGTGGTGGAACCCTCTCAGGTCTATTAGTAAATATTGTATGCCAAACCCTTGGTTGCATACTTCATGCCCGAATTAAGTATATCTTCAACCATCATTATACTTCCATGGGGTTGCACAACAATAAGTTGAGAAACCATGTTATTTTTACTACTTTTAGATCTAGGAGAGTGCTAGAGGAGTACAATCCTATGAATGCCCTAATTGCATCCTTTTTGATCTTATGTGGATGATTAAGATACACCATATCTCTATGCATCTGACTCAAACTGATTTGAATCCAACCAAGCTCATAGCTGAAATCTGGAAAGACCTAGATGTTAAGACCTAACTTCATAATCTACCTATATTCCAGCTCGAATTCCACAAGGATACCTTTTTCCATCAACTTCAGCCATAGACCATTGAATTTTTCCTGACTGATCTTTGTTAAGGAAGCATCGATGTATGGCCTAACATCCTCTATATGCGCAACATCCAATGACACATTAAAAAATGCACCCTCCTTATTAGTCTTTGTTTCCACAAATGGATATGGATTATACTTTGGTCGTGGCTTCAAAGTAGGATACAAAAATAGTCAGTGGAGCCATTTTGATAAGCAGAAAGAGTAGATAGTCACTAAAACAAGAAAGCCTTCAAACACAACAATCACTACAGTTAGGAAAAGGCAAAGCACTGGAAATTATTTTTGCACACAGGAGATCTCAAATTCACAAGATTGCAAGTGATAAAAATGGATCTAAAATCTCCAATATACCCCTTTCCAATGGACAGTTAAGGCTGTGCATTAATTATTTATGACTATAAAAGCTCCTCTGAAAACTTCTTCTTTGTATTGCCCGTGAGCACAAAAACCCCCACAAGTCTCCACGGAGACCTAGAATAGTTTGAAAATGACTTGATATCATCTGTCATGCTGAAAAATATCTAGCATCTAAAACATTAAGGGGGTTCTTAAGATCTGCAATCAAATCTTCATCTTAAAAAATACTTTTTGTTTATTTTCTAGAGGAAACATATGCACCACCATGTTGGCAAGAGACATTTCTCTTGATGGCTTGTATGTTTTCATTGTTGACAACCATACATGCTTCAAATGGCCACTTGTCATACTTTGTTGACACCGATGGATTGAGAAGAATTGGCTCAATATGGAAGAACAAAGATAATGTACAGGTTGCAATAAATGCTTCGGTACAGATAGAAAATTTTGAGTTTTGAGAAATGAACCTAGGGGAGCTTCAGTAAGGTATACTTTACCTTATTCTAGCTTCATAATAGTTGATCTTTCCATTTGGGAAAGTTATGATGTTTTGAGTAATAGAAATCAATGATCAGAAATGAACAGAGACAGATAGCTAGTAGATCGATTAACGATTGTATCAGATCGATGGGATGAATTATTTTTAAGGTTGATATGTTTGATCCTACATGGTGGAATAGATATTTGAGGTTGATCGAGGTTAGGAACAAGTTTTGGTTATAGATTTGACTGACACTTCATATGGTACACTTTATATTCTTGTGGCCTGCTAGTAATGATTTTATTCTTGATAAAAGGTATATAAGATCGAGTTTTTGAGTTGATGTAGAAGTGCGATGGAGAGAGATGGTATGATATTGGTATTTTTATATGTTGTATGCCTGAATAAAATGTAATCAATGGTTTGACTGACAGTTGAACAAAGTTTTTTTATTGCACCTATATGGAATTGTTTTGGCATTTATATATGCTATCCTGATGCATGAGCATCCTAGGGAAGTTAGAAATCTTGTGTCAACCAAAAATATGTTTGAATTAGGTTTTGGTGCTCGGTGGCCATTGGCATCAGTGCTTTATCGAATCAGCTCGGTGGCTTTTTTAGTGCTCGGGACCGACTTGGAGTCTCGGTTGATGGAGTTCACCGACTAGCTGTTGGAGTTTACCGACTAGCTTTTATGGATTAGGAAGACATTGGAGATTGCATTTACGATTGGAGGGGGTCATTTGGATTGTGTAGAGTTCTAAGGCATGATGCATTGGATCTTGTGTGGACCTAAATCTGGATTGGTTCATTCTTCTATGTAGTTGTTAATTGTTTGAGGCCGACTTGGTCATTTACACATTTCATTGTGGATTGTAATGGGTTGACTGATATTTAATATTGTTTGTAAGCTGACTTGTGGCCTGGTGTATAAAAGGAGTGTGTAGGTAGCATTTAGAGGGGGAAAAAAAAAGAAAAAAGAAAGTAGAGGGAAGACAATAGTAAGTGGGTAAGAGAGAAAACTAAGGAAGATTGCTTGGTGGCTTGCGAGAACAAGTTTAGATCTTGCCTTGTAGTTTCTTCCACTTAGCTGTAGGATTGATTGGTGTAGCTGGAACCTGTGAGAACATGTTGAACTTTTTGTTGTATTGGCTGTAACTGGGGAGGCCTTACAACCCAACATGTTTCTTGTAATGCTCGGTTATTGAATAAAATTGTTATTTGTTGTTCATATCTTGTATTTGCATTGTGTTTCCGCTGTGTGGGTGTTTGCTGCTTGGATGGAGAGTCTATTTTCAGACCCTCCATCCTTGGCACTGCATTAGGTGGTATTAGAGCGAGGTTGATCTAGTTTGTTTCTTCATGGAGATTGGTTGCAGATCCATGTTCCTGAACTTTTGAGTCGTGACTTAGTTATTCGTGAGGTGGAAGATTAAAGTTTGCACTTACAACAACTTGGAGGTTGTCACGAGGTGGTCAGGAGTGGATTTGCTACAGAGGATTTTAAGATGCCTCTGAGAATATTGGACCCTAGGACGATTACAGATCTCTCTGATGAGGTGGAATCGAAAGTGACAGAAAGGATTTAGATCTGAGATGACGATGATGAAGAATGAGATGGTAGTCAAAATCACGAGTGCTATTATTGGTTTGCAGAGGAACCCTAGAACAAAAGATGGCTATGAGGAAGTTGCCAAAGATTTTGAAGTTGCTACCGAAGGTGGTGGACATAGTAGAGATGACTGAGATGATTTATTGGAAAGATCTATGGCTCAATTGAATACAAGTCATAGGATGAAACTCTCTAATTTTTCAGGTACATTGAACTCTGAAGACTTGATTGATTGGACCGGTGAATTAGAAGACTACTTTGAGTTGGAAGATAGTGGAGAAACTCTTAGTGTGGGGTTAGCACAAACTAAGTTGAAAGGACACGCTACCTTATGGTGGAATAGTTACAAAGAGATAGGGAGGAAGAAGGTGAGATGAAAATCACTTGGTGGAGATTAATGGTGACAAGATTGAAAGATAAGATCATACCTACTGACTATGAACTTGAGTTGTTTAAGAAGTTGCAGAATCTAAAGAAGAATGATATCAGTGTGAAGGACTATATCGATGAGCTCTATAAGCTGACTATTAGATCTAGCCATAGGGAGATTTCTAAGGAAAAGGTGGCAATATATATTAATGGTCTCAGATTGAGTATCCAAGATGAGATTGGCATGTTGAATATAGGGTCGGTTAAGGATGCTTATCAATATGCACTAAAGGCAGAAGATAAGTTGAAAAGGAAACATCAAGGTAACTCTTGAGGAAAGGAAAAGTAGGAGAACCTTGGAAAAGACAAACAAATTGCTTAATATGGACTGAAACTTGTTGAACCGAGGAGAAAGATAGGTAGAGGTGGATTCATGGGTACTTTTTATGGTTTTGGAGAAGGACATCGGTCATATGAATGTCCCCAGGAAGATAGGAAGGTCGGTAATAACCAAAATTCTATGATGAATGAAGTTGTCGAGAATGAACCCAAGTTAGATGGTGATAATCTGATGATTAGAAGAACATTGCTGACCTAGAAGCAAGTTGATCCTTGTCAAAGGATAAGTTTATTTAGGACTGTGTGCATGTATGGTGGTAAATGTTGTAAGGTTATTGTTGATGGAGGAAGTACTGACAAATTGGTTTCTGAGGAGATGGGTCATAAGCTTAGTTTGAGGAGGTTGAAACATCCTTGTCCTTGTAGGATTAGTTGGGTACAAGATGAACATGATTTGGAGGTAAGGAGCAATGTCTTGTTGATTTTCAGATTGGGCAGTATAAGGATCAAGTGTTGTGTGATATTGTAGACATGAGTACTTGTCATGTGTTACTCGATAGACCTTAGCAGAATGATTGTAAGGCTGTGCATGAATATGTCAAGAATATATTTACCATTGATAAAGTTGGAAGGAATTGTTCCCTGATTGATGCAGTCAAGCTCAAAGGATCCAATAAAGGACTGTCCAAACTTGCAGCCAAATAACACTCACAGTGGAAGCAACACAACAAGATATATCAATATCAACTTTATATTATCTCAAAATTCTCATTACATGCAACATGTCAGGCTGTAAGGCCTTCCTGATTAGGGCCAAAATAACAAAACATCAACAAGATCTCACAAGATCCATCTTCACCAATCTACCCTATAGCTAAGTGGAAGAAACTAGATCTGGACTTGTGCTCGCAAGACACCAAGCAATCTAACAATTTTTTGTCTACCCACTTACCACTTTACCCATTTTCTAGCTTCTCTCCTTCTACCTATAACTCTAAAACATCAACCTAGACTCTCTTTTATAAAACAAAACCATAAGTAAGCTTGTAAACAATTATTAAATGACCCAGTTGACCATTATAATCCATGAAGAATAAATATTAAATGAGTTATTTGGCTACAACTAACCACCAAATACATATAAGGAAAAACCAACACAGATTTAGGTCCACACAAGATCCAATGCCACAAATCCGCACGCCTCAAAACTCAGCACGATCCCAATGACCCTTCAAAATCATGGATGCAATCTCCAATGCCTGCCCAATCCACAAACACAAGTCAGTGAAATCCAACACCCAATCAGTAAACAAGAACACCAAGACCCAGACCACTCGGTAAAGCAACACCGAGCCAAAAACAACTAGTTGGTGAAGTCACTGAGCCAACTCCTCCAAACAGACAACACCGAGTGATAAGCTTCCAAGCAAGACACCACCGAGCTTCACACACTGAGAAACTACCATCAAGCAGTGTACCACGAGTATAATATCACCAAACATAAAACAACACCGAGTGCCACCAAGTCCAGTCACTGAGTCCATTGGTGAAGAAATACATCTTCCAACTGAGAACTACCACCAAAGTGACCGAGCACCTCAAGTATCCAACCGAGTCTACTACTAAAACAAAAATCAAACCAAAGCATGTTTTTGGTGAGACAGGATTGCCAACTACCCCAAGATGCTCCTACATCAAACACCCCAGGTGCAAAAAGATGTTCTAGCAGCTCGACGAACATCTGTTGGGATTCAACACATAGATCCCAAACTGATTCTTGATATACACGTCTTCCAAGTCCTCAACCGACACACTCTTCCCTCGGTTCTTCTTTTTCTCCCTTTTACCACTAGTACCTGCTGATTTATCTTCATATCTCTGAACACTTATGTTTGCATCAACCACTACAACTATTTCAAATCTGCTACCAATGCTCAAGTTCCTCCTACCGAGCTCTGCATCCTTCAAGGAATCAAAATAGACTTTTGCACATCCTTCAATATAGTAAAGGAATTTCTTTTACAGTCATAGATAGCCTCTCTGTCATACTGCCAAGGTCTCTCAAGTAAAACATGACAAGAACTCATCTTCACAATGTCACATAATACTTCATCTCTATAAGTACCAATGTGATAACACACAATGCACTTCTCTCTCACCTCTACTACATGTCCATTCTACAACCAACTTATCCTATAAGGGAAAGGATGTCTCAATCTTTTCAAACCAAGTTTCTGAACCATCTCCTCAGCAACTAGGTTATCAGTACTACCTCCATCAATAATCACCTTACAACATTTAGCACCAGACTTGCACACAGTCCTGAACAAGTTCTTCCTCTGACAAGAATCATCTTGGTTTGAGTGCAGCAAAGTTCTCCTAAGAAAAAGACTCACACCTTCCACTTTAGGTTCATTCTCTGTAACTTCATTCACCACAATATTTTGACAATTACCGATCTTCTTACTTGCATGGGGACATTCAAATGACCGATGTCCTTCACCACAGTTGTAACAAGTACCTCTGAATATAACTCTACCTATCTTTCTCCTCGGTTCAACAGGTTTTGGTTCATCCTCAACCCTCGGTTTATCCTTTACTGACTTCTCTTTCTTCTCTTTCCCTCATAAATCACCATAATGTCTTCTTTTCAACTTATCTTCTGCCTTCAGTGCATACTGATAAGCATCTTCTACAAAGTCAATCTTCAACAGACCAATCTCATCTTGGATATTGAATTTTAGACCATTAACATACCTTGCCACCTTTTCCTTAGAAAGATCTTTATACCCAGACTGAATAGTCAACTTGTAGAACTCCTCGGTATAGTCTTCCACAATCATCTCCTTCTGTTTCAGATTTTGCAATTTCTTAAATAAATCAAGTTCCTAATCGACAGGAATGAACTTAGCCTTTAACTTTTCCACTGTCAACCTCCACCGATTGATCTTCATATCACCTTCTTCTTCTTCTCGGTCCCTCTGCAATTCTTTCCACCATAAAGCAACATGCCCTTTTAACTTAGTCTGTTCAAACCTCACTCTAAGCGGATCTTCAATGTCTTCTAGCTCAAACTAGTCTTCTAACTCACCGATCCATTCAATCAGATCCTCGAGTCTCAATGTACCTGTTAACCAAATTTCCCCATCCTTTGCAATTTGGCTATCCTCTCTGTTTCCCGCCAAAATGGTCATGCCTCCCTTTTCAAAATCAGATCTCATGTCTCATCGTGCAATCGCGGTAAATGATTTGCTCAAATTTCAAGTTGCGCGACTGCGCGAGGAGCTGCCAATCGCGGTCGTCGCTCAGTCGCAACCTATTCCTGCTTAAGTCCTTTTCCCCCCCGACTGAGCGACGAGTCAAAAGTTAATGCATCGTGCAATCGCGATCTTTTTTCGCTATGGTCTATTCCGTCTGCGAGTGCGCGACGAGTTGTATTTGATGTTGTCGCGCAGTCGCGATCAGTTTGAGTCAGGTTGTCCTCGCCTTGCGACTGAGCGGGTCAAGTTTTCCAATGCCTCATCACGCAGTCGTGATGTTTATGTCATGTCAGGTTCCTAGCTCGCGAGTGAGCGACGAGCTCAACGGGAGATGTTGTCGCGCAGTCGCGCTGGCATTTTTCAAAAGGATAAAGGAAAAGACAGCTCGCGAGTGCGCGACGAGAAAGAATAAGGGCTCGTCGCTCGGTCGCCGAGAAATGCATATGAAAAAGAAACAGGGCATGAGTGCGCGATGGAATAAAAGGTAGCTCATCGCGTAGTCGCCGGGCAATGCACACAAATGAAAAATGGTTTGCGGGTCCGCGACTAAGAGGGAAAAGAACTCATCGCGTACTCGCCAGTGAAGAAAGATAAATCAAGATGTGCTCGTGACTGAGCGATTGATGAAAAATAAGTGTTGTCGCGCACTCGCCGAGCCACAAAGATCAAAGGGGAACTGGGCGCGACTGAGCGACCAAAGGAGCAGATGACGTGGTCGCGCGCTCATGGATAAAATAAGAGTAAATGAAAAAGGATTGCGGGTGTGCGACCAAAGGAAAGGGTAGCTCGTCGCGTACCCGCCAAGGAATAAAGACAAGTCAAAAATAGCTCGCGACTGAGCGATTAGCAGGAGAAAAGAGCTCGTCGCGCACTCGCGCATAAAACAGAAATAGACTTTCAGGGCTGCGAGTAAGCGACAAAGGCAGAATGATTTGTTCAATTTGCAGGGATTTCCAGATTTGATCAGAGTATGATAATTGCAGGATTATGCAAGAGGCAGTCGATTGATCTCTGTTTAGATCAGATCTTCTCGAAGGAAAAGAGTCAGATTTTTGCAGAAAATCAGATTTTGAAAGGATTAGAGCATACAGTTGACAGGTCACTCGAATGTGCAGAGCAGTTATTGTATTTCAAAGACTTTTGAGGCTCTTCTAGAGTGACATGGCCGCTTCTGCAGATGAACATTTATGTTGATATTTTGATAAGATGACTTTCAGGGGTTAAGCGGTGGCAAAATAGGAAAAGATCTGATCGGGAAGTTATTGCTGGAAATGCAGTTGGCTTCAAAGTTGTATAAGTATGAGTCGAAGCTCATCTTTTAAAGGGTTGGAAAGTAGTCTGATATTTGTAGTATTTTTGCTCCTGTGTCTAATTTCTTTTCATCCATCTGCTTCTCTTTTGATTCTATGACAGCTTGCTGTTATTGTAATTTCCTTGTGCCTCATTCTGTGTAATTCATGTTTATCCTCTTTTGCAATCAATAACTGAGTAAATGTTTTACCCCTTATTGATCAAGCTGATTCTGGTTCATTGTGTGTTGTGTCTTATTTCGCTTGGATTACTGTATTGTGAAGTTTTCTCTTCCCTTGTAGTAATTTTAGTCTCTGTGTTAAGGATTTTTCTTGTATGAATCACAATGCTTGAAATGTCTATATGAACCTTGAACCTTTACTCCTGATTCAGAGACAAGAAAAGCCTAATTGCTAAGGACTAGATAAGGTCCTTCTTCGTTTTTGAGCT